>BGPT01000041.1:146711-157273 GCA_003297045.1 Symbiodinium sp. clade C Y103
ACTTCAGTTATGTTAACTTAGTTATAACTCCCCTAAACCCCTTTATAAAATTTTATACCTTCGATAACATAGATATATCTTAGGGGCATCTCCTTGTATGATCATATACTATCCGAATTGTTCGAATCCAATGAAGCATCCTCAAGGGAAATCCACGTTTAGTATAATTTTTATTCTTCAGTGCAATTTTTGATTGTTCAGTACCATTTTTGCTTACCAGGGGGTATCCCTCATATTCACTTATAGTCTCTCGGATACTTGAAAGCCGTAGAGGATTCTTTGATGCCGTAAACTTGGTTTACCACGCCTCTGAAAACAAAGAAGGATCAATCTCTCGATCGACTCTCTCTCAAGAAGAAAAACCAAGAGTTGAGGACAAGAATGGAGATCTTTGAACGTGACAATCTCGAAATGAAAGCGCGCTCGTACCGTGTCGAAGAAAGGTTGGGAAAGTTGATGACCCGGGCGACAAAATCATCCTCAACCTCGGCGGCTGAATCGGTTGTCAGGCTTGTCAGGCAGAAACTGATTCATGAAATGCTGAGAAAAGAACGGCACTTGGATAGTAAACAAAAGCGGGCTTCTTCGGTTGGAGTGATAATATGATTCTGATAAAGGAGTTTCCTATTCAAACGATTTCAAACTGTTGACTTTCCATCCATGTATTCGTATGATCTTGTATGTTTGAATATCGATGTTCCACAACAGCGTTGTATGATGTAGCTTCAATGAATATCATGTGTGTTCTACAGTAAGGATCCTAAACTGCTGTTACTTTCTCGTGCGACCTTGGCTTCACTCATTGTCCAGTCTATTTCTCTAAACGTTTTGAACTGCCAGTATCTCTACGGTTCCAAATGATACCATATTTGGGCTTGTTTTTTTGGGGGTTCAAACGCATTCTCGCTTGGTGTTGCGAATCAACTACACAAAGTTTAATTAAACCTAGTGAAACAGTATCGAAGTAACCCCGGTGATGCGGATATGTGAATAATTGTATATATATATATACACATTATTTATGTACAGTTACATCTTATACACGTTATTGAATTGTTGTAGAGATATATTGATGGATAGAACCGTAGAAGCCATCATCGTATCAACGCCAGGAGAAGCAGCTGGGCATTGACCGTGCGGTGGCACAGGAAAGATAGCGTCAGCATGCATCAGGACAGACAAATGGCACATGATGAGGATATATTAGGAACTATTAGGATATTCAAAGTCTATATACCATCGTATATCGTAGTCTACATACAGTATGTGTGTATACAGGATATATATAACTTTGAGTATATACAGTACAATGTCATATGTTACATAATTATGTGTGTATATACACATGTGGCTGTTCGCCGTTCTTGCTGTGGAGAGAATGTCCACAGAACCAAATGTGTTTTTTTTCACGGTTTTGAACTGTTCTCCAAATATGTCACTTTGGTTGAGGAGGCCAACTATACTTTGACAGTCCAAAGCCTCCAAATTTGATGCTTGGAACCCTTTTTTGATTTAAGCTTCAAACGGCTCACAAATCATATGTGCCATCTTCTGATATATATTGTAATGAATGTATCAAAAAAGGATTCATATACCTATTGAGACGGAGGACTAGACCCCATTGATCCAATGTTTTGGCCATGGCATATATCACTTGTCACAACTTATTTTTAAAAGATGGAATGCTTAACCTGGCCCCAACCGATTTGACCCTCTTCTAAACATGACAGTGGAGATCAGTGGACCATGAAGATGGAAACACATGTGTTACGTTCTTTTGCAGGATTCCTGGAGTTGGTCTAAGCCAGAAATACAACATCGGAATCCATCCTAACGTTGATGGTGATAACCTGTGAATTTCCTTGTACATATCCCTCAGCCAATCCATTGCTGAACAACTCTCAATAACGCACCCAAGAATAAGCCATCACTGAGGAAAATAGGTCAATCCATTTGCAGTAAACGCACTAGCCAATCCACTATAGATATTATTGTATATTATATATGGATATCCATTTTATGGTATACAATTATCCTTGTAGACAGTGCGCTTTGCAATATTTGTATCTACAGTACTCTACATATGTATTTGGTGGACCTACCGGACCTAGTGTAACCACTGGCCCTCATACGTCCGCGCTCCAGGTTCTGATTATTTGATGCCTCAGATGCGCGCCATTGACCGGTGGGGTGGGTCTTTTGTGTGGGTCTGGGTCCTTGGTTCATGGGGAGATTGCAGGGATACAATGGGGATACAATGCGATATGACATGATATCACGGGGATTAGACCAACCTGAATCTGGTGGTTATAAACTAGGACAAGTATGCCAAGTAATATTTCACGGTGCACCTGAATATCTCTACAGGTTCTAAATCAGCTGATAACCCGGTGCTCCAAGCTGTAACCCTCATTAGAAAACAGAAATGAGAACTCCAATGAACGTTCGATGACCCTTCCCTTTAAAGGGTGCGCGTTTGTCACAGGATGCGAACTGTCAACAATTTCTGTGGGACTTTGGTGGAGCGATTTGAGGTCCATCGATGCATTGAACTGTTGCTAGCAAGTTCACCTGTACTGCTGTTTACCTTGGCGATTTGCCATGACCAGAAAGACATTGTGACCAAGTCATCTCATCTCGGCAGTCAAGAAGCTGCCAATCCCTTCGCCCCAATATCAAATACGTCTCCTCAACTTTACATGTAACCCCAAAAACTGGGGTCTGGAAAATGATGTTCCAGGTTCATATGGCCTTTTTAAGGTTCCATCTTCAAAATCAGGATGTTTTTCACTCCACACCCACAGACCCAGTCTGGGGCACCAACGGGAGGCTACAGCAGCAGTTCAGTTCTCTGATGCCAGGCCATGGAGTGCCACGCCTGGGAACCGGGTCAAATTGAAGGTACAGTACCCGGTCTTCAAAACTAGCAATGTTTAGTAGGTGGTGCCCCTAGTTATAAGTTGGTTTACGGGTTTATTTCCCTTTTACAAGAATTCTAATCACCATCAATCACCGTAGATGCATCACTTACCCTAGTGAACTCAAGCAAGTTGGCCAACGAACTGGGGCGCCACTAGAGAATCATCCAATTTTGGGGTCATCTCCAAAGACAGATGGTCAATGATCTCTAGGTATGTCTTAATTTTTATCCTGGAATGATGGTCCTTTCATATTTCTGGCATACATTAAATAAAAAAAATGACCACACTAATTAGATGTGCATCGATAGTTTGGAATTTGAATATATTCCACCACAACATGCACATCCCATCGATTCATGGTTGGTACACACCCTGCACGCGCCGCTAGGCCAAGAGGTGCACGAGGACCGATGTGAGATTGAAACTCAATGGATGTGGAGATCGAATTTCTGGTGGATATCTTAGTCTTAGGGATATCCAGATATCCACCAAAGATAATATATTATTATCATGTATTCTCCATATCCATTACGATTGTTGTTAAGGATTGCATTTTGATGATATTGGGGATGTATTGGAATATATTGGGATATAAATGGATTTGAATAAATATGAGGGGGGATACATGAATTGTGGCACATCATATTTTACCAACAATATAAAGTGGATTCTCCATCCCATCAGTATGTTTTTTTTCAGGGGTCAATCCAGGGGGGAATATGCAGTATATCCTCTGGCAATTTAACATAGCCATGGAAAATCACCATTTTTAATGGGAAAATCAACTATAAATGGTCCATTTTCGATAGCTATGTTAAATTATCAGAGGGGAACCATTTTTCCTTCAACCATGGTCTAGGACAAATGTGAGTGCGGCGCCGAATTCACGGCTGATGCCAAGTTCTGCCGTCTCTGCGGCCGGCGGCGGCAGACCTTCCCCGGAGCCGGCACGCCACGGGCGTCGTTGACGGCGTGGAAGCCCGGTGATGAGTGGCGCAGGGGCTGGGGCTGGGCCATTTCGAGGGTTCCTAAAATGGTGGTACCCCAATAGCTGGATGATTTATTTCATGGAAAATCCATCTATCAATGGATGATTTGGGGCTACTTCCATGAATTGGACACCACCATTGGTGTTTATCATGCTACTGCATGCTATAGATGAACATATATGAAAACTCATGATGCCAAATACTTTGTGAAGACGTTTGACTATGCCAAAATTCTTATTTACCAGACAAAAAGGGTGAAAGAACGAAGAACTGACGTGATTGCAACTGGTAGGGGTTCCATCATTGCATCCAAAAGTGTTTTTTTTCCCTGTTTGGTGGTCTCACACATGCTTGGTTTGCCATTCATGTCCGGAAGGATGCCTGTTGCTTCATGTCCTTGGTATGGAAATCAGATGACATCAGCGAGCAGACACCAAATTGGATCTGCTCGAAATTCGGGAAACTGCTTTCCACTGGCATACCTGCAACTCCTGAATCAAAGGAGGTTTGTTGGTTGCATGCCTATTACATGCCTATCTCTATGTTCATAGTAGCCACCATTCTGTTGTAAATCTTCCCAGTCTTTGCCGCTGCACATCCTTTTGTGAAGGGTTTGTGAACCCCATTTCTGTTACTTCATCATCCGTTATGCAACACCTAATTTTTCCAATTCGAGGGATTTCATGGGTGCGAAGTCACTTTTTCAAAGGGTGGTCATCGACACACGTACTGGGAATGGTGAAGCGGTCTGACCTGGGTCATCAGAGCTTGAAGGAAAGCCCGCTGATCGGAAAATTGGGAGCACATCAATGCATTTTGTCCCATGTTCAGACACATGCAAGTATCATATCAGCTTGGCGAAGTTGGGCAATGTCTAATAGTCTAATGTTATTCCCCCAATCAGAACATCCCCAAGTTCTCCCTTCATCTCCCGCGAGGCACCTTCTTCGGCGAGGCGGTTCTCGTTGAACTGGAAATTCGGGTACAATGCAATGGGAATACAATGGTAATTCGGGAGATGTGTTAATTCTATGCTATTTGGGTTTGCTGAAAATTCAGTATACCTTGGGATGGTCTGGGAATTGAGAATTTACTTGGAATATCATGGAACATGTCACTATTCAGACGAACTATTCAGACGATCTGGGTTTGTTTGGAAATAGAGGATACCTTGATTTTTTGCCATCAAGTTGTTTTGTCGTTTTTGTACTTGCAGGAGAATCCACCAGTTCTCATCCACCCCTGACATGTTTGATGAGTTGACCTGCTTGGCACCTCCAAACAGTCTAGATCGCTCCCCCCCTTCCCTGGAATTTGGAGAGCAAGAAATGGCAATGTCATGCAATGTCCAGCAGAATCACAATGTAGTGCCACCCCCAGTTTTAAGTTTGTCTACGGATTCCATATATTATAGTAATAAATAGTAATAATATGTATACCATAAACCCTATTATAGATTAGTTATAAACCAACTTAGCCATGTATGGGTCACCAAGTTGCATGTGTTCAGGTTCCCTCCCACATTTCATGGGTTGTCAGTTCCCTTCACACCCTTTTGGTTTCGAGACGTAGCAAGGTGGGACTATTTATGGCCAATTATGGTCTATGGGACTATACATAGGTACATCTTTAAGTTTGATGGGTTGTCAGGTACAAACCAACTAGCAACTAGAATAACTTGGGGAACCCACATTGTATGTGTTTTTTTAGGAGCTATATGAAGCATTGCAGAGCATTATTATCTCCTTGAATCCCATTCTATGGTCATAATTGTATTGGAAGGCTCCACATTGTTGGAAACAACTGCCTGATGTGCGCAGGTTTAGCCCTCGAACGGAGGCACCGAGGGATTTTACCTCCATGGCGTTCGGACGCCCAGTTCGAGGGTATACTGGAGCCATGTTTGGTGAAAGCATTGATCAATCATGCTACATGTAGAAACATTGATGAATTTTGGAATGAATAGAACTTGTGTCGTTTCATTTTGTCAGGGTATAAAAATGAAAAGAAACATTGGTTAATCTACTATAGAAACTACAAATAAAGGTATGGAGAGGTTTAAATCCCAGGGTTGGGGTGTAACATGGACCCAGTCTGGCAGGTGTGGTTGATTTTGCTGCTCAGCATAGACTTTGTTGTACTGTGAGTCACTACTACATGTTCCAGATGTGTACTCTTGACGCGAACCAAAAATTGTGAATTTGTAGCCACAAAACCATTCTGTGATACAGACATCCCATTGCTGCGAGTAGTGATCATGTTTTTTTCTGCACTGTATATATATATATATACATATGTATATATATATATACGTATATATATATATACACAATACTGTTTGACACCCAAATTTCATCAAGAAGCAACAAAAATTGTTCGTCTGATTTCAAGCATGTATGTATGTTTACTTCCAGTCCCCAGGATGATTCTGGTTGAACATCTGTTTGGACTGTTGGACACCAGCAAGCGGTTGATTTTTGACACATGGTTCTTGGATGTTATTGGTTGAGTTTGTGTTGGTCATGTCCCCATCACATCCCGATTCTACCATGATTTTGCCGTTGGCTTAACTGGCAAACGAGCTTTGCAATAAGAATAGAATGCCAATTTCTAGATGATTTGGATGTAAATTGTGATGGTGCTTCCATTTTTGTTGGCAGATGCCCGTGTTTGATCCAATGTATGGCTTAAGGTCCCATGTTATTGGTGAAACATAGTGTTATATCATGTTATATTTACCTTTATGTATCGGGGGTTGAATGCTTTCTTCTAATGAAAGGTGCCCCAAAAAGTGAATTATTACAATGTATTACAAATATATACACCTTTCTACACTTCAATATCATTCGTGATTTCCAATTCTTCGAGGGTATGTTTACATTGTCTATTTATATATACCTAGCATATGTTTTTTTTTTTTTCTGCGCCATTTCCTGTCCGAAATTTGTTGGATAGATTCTCAAAATTGGTTCCTTAAATGGTCAACCGACATTTCTTCGATGTTGAACCCAGGTCGCAGCTGCATCACCTGCAGTGGCTCGGCTGAGAATTTTACAGTGGGACGCTGTGGAGTGCCCCTTTTTGTTTTGATCCGTGTTGCGTATTTTAGATGTTTTTTTTGTGATTTCAGTTTGTTGATTTTGGAATATCGTCGCTTTCCAATTTGTTTTGGTGGGAGGATCACATTACTCATTACTCACACTGGAAACCTGGGAACTTGGTTGCCTGCAAGGGTTGATCGGTTGATGCAACAAAAACAAGTATCATCCATGGATAACAACTGCCAGCACTGCTGACCTTGAATACCGAACTTGAAAGATGAGGATATCGCCAAAATATGCTGGGCGAAGGTCGCTGTGCTGAGCCTTGGTGTTTGTTTTGACATTTTATGGAAAAAAACATGATATCTAATGGGAGTCATTTCTTTAAATGTTTCTGTTTGTGAATGGTGATTTGGGTTTGTCTGAAAATATGATACCCCCAATTCCAATGGATTATTATCATTTTCCCTATTAAAATGGCTACAATTGGGGTATCCCTATTTTCAGACAAACCCATTTGAAATGGCGGTATGCACCATTGTTAGACACATCCCATGCATAGTGACTAGCAGATAGAATTGGCAAATCTGCAGTATCACTTGGGGAGCACTTCTAACTGATTGTCGCAGGGTTTTCCTAATTCCAACTGCTGGTCCTCCACTATATAGTATATATATATATATATTATATATACATATTATATATATATATACACATATTATATATATACTGTATATATATATATACTGTATATATATATACTGTGTATATATATATATATATTATAAAGACCTACATACCTAGGTGATCTTTTATTGCTTAAATCCCAAACCTCTGCAAGCTAGCTGGTTCTCCCCAACAAAAATTCCACCAGGGCTCCATCCTTATCAAGTTCACCTCCATCGGCGCGACGGCAGTTGGGAGGCCCAGGCTCAGGGGGTTCAACATGGTTGAAGCATCCTTTCCATGGGGAGATACAGCCAATCATATCATGCGTTAAAAATCGACTGCTAAAACCAGCTACATCAGAGTTTGCATGTGTAGTACACTCACTATCTCGCACTTTTTGGTTCTGTAGATCCCACTTGTTTGGTTGGTTCACAATGAATAGATGCAATACTATGGTTTTGGGGGAGGGGTTTGATATGTTTGATGGGGATGATGTAGAATACTCTCGGAAATCAAAGAAGAGCAATTGGGGAGATTGAGTATATAAGTAAGGAAGCCTGCAGGATAGCTGGTTTTAGCAGTAGATTTTTAACCAACCAAACAAGTGGGATCTACAGAACCAAAAAGTGCGAGATACTGAGTGTACTACACATGCAAACTCTGATGTAATGGTTGTTTCGGTGGAGAATATCAAAACAGCGGTGCGCAGAACTAAAGAACTAAACAACAAGTTCTGCAGGTTTTAAGCAATCAATGAACGATTTCACCAAGCCTAGTTGCTAAATCATCAACAACAAATGGGTAATTCCGCACCAAAGATGGTGGGGTCGCACATTCGCAGTAGCACTTTGCAAAGGTGGGCCCAGGATGTCGGCCTTGAGAAACCCACACTTTGCGTGGGTGAAAAAATGACCCAATACCTGGTTGATTTGTGGTCAGACCTTGGCTCTTTTGTTTTTTGCTGTATATAAATGGAAAATCATGACCATCAAGAGATTATGTGGACTATCAAAGATGAACAATAGACTAGAATTGTATTCACCATTGTTTCATATGGGTATGAATCTCATACTGGTACACTATAATCATCAAAAAAAGAATGGACAATCAAAGATTAACCATGAAAGCTAACCATGGAGTAAATCAAACCTGGTAATAGTAAGTATATCCATGGTTACCAGTATAACATTGAACTCAAACCTGGAGTGAATCTTTGAATTTGTTGAAACCAAAGATTGAAGTCCCAGATTTAGAGTTTCTCCCAGACACCAAGATCTCCAGGGGAACAGCTGACACTGAGGAGTTTGGGCTACGTGGCACGAAACGAGGCGCTTAAGGGTGGCCAACACATGATCATTTCATGGTAAGGGGTCAAAATGTCAGACCTAAAGGACTGCAAACTTTGGTCACACCCAAATGTTCCGTGTATGGAATATTTACCAACATTTTCCTAGAAAAAATGCATACAGATGCTCCAAAATGTAGCTAAATACGCCACACACGGAGTATATGGGACAAAATTAAGTTTGTGTTTTCGGGTGACCTACCCAACCTTGACCTCTACACAAGCAGGGCTTAAGCATGGTGCAGAAAAGTACTGTTTCTGACCTTGCTTGGCAAATCCATTTTGAGATTTTGATTTTTTGTCACATCGCCACATTGGGAGCATGGGCAGGTAAGAGTTGCTACTACGAATTCTGTTGCACATAACTTCACATAACTATAGGTTAACTAATGAACTATGATTTCTGGTAGATATATTATGATATCTATATATATATATGATATCTATATAATTCTATATATATATATATGTATGATATCTAAATATATATATATATATGATATCTATATATATATAGGGTTTAACATTGTTTAACCAACTTCGCCTTTTTAGGATGACACCCTCGCCAGGTGACCCGCCCTGACCGACCGGTGGATCCTGGACTCCCCGAGTCTCTCGGCTTGGCTCGTGGGAAGCTGTAGGGGGATGGACGTCGGCAGGTATTTTTTTCATGGGACGATCATGGGAAAACCATGGGAAATGGGATGAACAATCCCATAATATGCGTCCGCTGAATATGTCCCATAGTTTCAGGTAGGAAGCAAATGTTGGTAAATCTTCCAGCACCATGGGATATATCCATCTTTATGGAGTCACCATGGTAAGTTTTGTTTTCCATTTGATTTTCCATCATTTTCCTGGGATACTCCAGTTTCATGGCCATTTTCATTGGGGGAAAGTAATAGTAAATTGCATTTCACTTTAAAATATCAAGAACAATTTATGTGAGAAAAACATGTGGGAAACATGATGATAAACGACCATTGGCATGCTCATGCGACAGGCAAAATTCAGATGTTTCACCATTTCAATTTGGGGTTCCAGAGCTTGATGGGGTACTTCAAAATTGCCTGATTGATCATGACATCTCGATGGCAAGATGTTATTTTTGGGGTATTTTCCGATTTTGGACAAATTAATTTTGGGTGTCCAACAAGTCAACACAAGTTGTGTTTGGATTTATTGATTGGACCCCAGCGGTGTGTTGCTGTGACTGTTTAGCGAAGAAGCTGCTTCCGTCTTCTGGGTAAACTTTGGTTCCGCGTCATAACAACAGTGACTCATGATTTTGCCAGAAACGTACACTAGGTTTTTACTCCCCAACTAAGTACGAGAAATATTGCAAGGTAGGTTTGATGTGTAGTAACCAGCAAAAGGATTGTAGAAGTTTCACATCCTACTGTGGATGGTTGCGAAATCCTGCGCCACCAAAAGGACGGTCGAAACCCTTTAAATGGGATGTTTACCACCTATCAACTGGTGAAGGATCTCTTCCATCCATAGTACCAGTAGTACCGCACAAGGCGGTGGCGGAAGTTTCAGAATAGGAAACCTATAGGAGAGGTTCGTTGTTGTGAGTCATGGATGGCAGAGCAGA
>BGPT01000041.1:170779-280256 GCA_003297045.1 Symbiodinium sp. clade C Y103
TGGTGCTAAGAAAGCATCAACTGCGCAAGGATGACACGCATGAAGAAGTGTGTGCTACAAGCCTCTTGTGCTCATAGCAAAAGGTGCTACCGCTTTGCAGTTCAGTCAGCATGCTGATAATTGTCAACCTTTTTAGCCAAGACACAGAAAAACACACAGGACATACTATATTGGTGAATGTATGTAAATGTAAATGTGCCATGTAACGGAAATCTACACAGAACTCAAACCTTCTAGTTTTCCAGTGGGACCCCCTTAGATGGGCAAGTTGGTTCATGACTAGGCCTGTATCCATATTTAGATGGTTCATAACTTATGATTGGGGGTGGGGAACATTGTACCAAAGCTGGATCATGGAATGGAGGGCGTGGATACGGGCTATCCAGATGTGGGCTATGTATAGCCCACTTTAGAGGATTACAGAGCTGATCCAAACGCTTGGGAGGTTGGGTTTTCCCTGGTGTGAGAACTTCTGACGGTGAACATTGGGGGAAAATAGTGAAGAGTCAAGGCTCCTCCGGCCACGCAGATGTGAAGTGCCAGCTTCTGCATCCATCTTGCGTGGAATTCTGGGAGAGAAATTCTCAATCAACATGACCATGTAGTCAGGTGAAAAGCCATCCCAGTATGGGTTCTACTAGTTCGGTCAATGCATCGTCGCCTCAGCATGAAGTTGGATCCATACCCACACCCTCAGAATCGCTATGACCGTGTAAATTTCCGACAAGTTGGGATATAACTTTTGATTTAAGCCTAAAAAAAACAATAGCTGAACCATCAAAAGTTGGGATTTACCCCCTAAACAAAACATTTGGATATAAGGTTTTGGGTTGTTTTTTCGTTGATCCCGAGCTGCCATGTGCCGTCCTCAATGCGCGCGTCACGGAGGTTGGAGATGGCGCCGGCAGCTCCGCCATGTGGGATGCCGTGGCCGCTGGGGCCTCAGTGGTGGGGAGTTCCCAATGGGAACCCCACAAAAGTCCAAGAAAATCGTTGGTTTCTTTGGGCTTATACCAGGTTATTGGCAGGTCTAAGTTTTTTTGTAGGTTTACAATCCATTATAATCCAGTGATGAATGCGATAATCCTGCTGGGGGGACTTAAAGATAGCAGATTGACTACAATAGCTAGGATGTATATAACTGCTGTACAATGTGGAATAGAAACCCTTTAACTGTGGTTATGATGTAACCACTTCTTTGTGGAACTGGGCTACATAACCAAGAAAAACTGAGATATTACACGATATAGTCCTGATGAATGTTCCTCATTATCTCGATGGTTGGTGAGTTATTCTGAGGCCTTATGTACCTACAGTACTTGGTTTATTGGTCATTGTATATGTCCCAGTTTGAAAACCCGGTTTTGACACCAGGATGACATCCAGGGTACCGAGGTCGAGCCCCGACAAAACATGGACTCAGACCCAGATGAAACATGGAGGTTAATGAACAAAAAGGAGATGTTTTGTTTATTCGGCATCAGCGGGGATGTATCCAACTTTAGATGTTCCGGAATATGGAAAACAGCCAATGGTGTCACTATGGAACTCAACTTTTGCATTTTCGGTTGGATGAGCCATCGAGTTGTTTACATGCTGTTTTTGACATGCAGCGTTTTTGACATGCAGTTTTGAGCCACATGGGTGATGGCTTGTTTGATATTTCGGTTATGCCACAACAACGGGTATAGTCGGTATCATACATATAGTAGTGGTCCCATGCTTGCAAGCCAAAGTCAAACTGGGTTTCTGTACATTTGCGTTTAAAACCTCAAACTTGCGATGGCGACACGTTTCGGCAAGTCGTTACAATTGTGGGCCCTCCATTTACATCTGGGATCGGAGGCCCATACCGCATTCCTGTTGGTTGGATGCTTGGCTTGCCCATATTTTTTGGTATGGTGGAGAGATCCAACATGTTTTCTACTGTTGGTTGGGTGTATATAGAGCTCATGATATTATTCATCACAATGACAGTAGTGACAACTTGCAATAATCCATTATTGAAACAATACATATCATGTTTTTTTTGTTTCTGTATGTAGCGGTATATATGTGGAAACATACAATATATATATATATATATTATGCACAGTATATAAACCTCTTGTTGGTGGATGAATCCCATGAAACAACTAGAGCCCCCCAGGCCACTGTCAAGACGTCTCCGAGACCCGCGGCGGTGGCAGATGGCCCAGTTGATGCCTCAGATGTTTCATGTTCCCAATGGGAAATCCAGTATTATTCGTACTTAGGGAATCTAGAATTAGGGAATAAATGTTGTTATATATTTGCTACTATTTGCTTGGGGGTCCTTAAGCAAATCAAAGGTCGAGCCTTTCAAACAATGGGGAATCATCCGCCATAATTTGAAGTTTAATCATAAGGAATGCAGGTTTTACCATCCCAAAAAAGGAGGGATAACCATGAAAGATGGCAGTTTAACACGGGTTTAACTATGCTGTACCGGGGATATGTAGCCATATAGCCAATAATACAACAATACTAAGTTCTGCCAATATGGGCCCTCAAAATGACTGCTATAGTAGCTGCAATACAAAACCGTGGTTTCCAAGGGGCGTCTTTAATACTGGAAGGGATCAGATTACTGGTGCTTGCAATAGCATCCCAGTTATATACTACTATATTATATTGATATAATATAAATATACAGATATCCGGTATACCTATAACCCAGTCGTATATGGATATGTCCGCAGCTACATACATATGGATTATGTAAATCTCTATATGCATATATGTTTTTTTTTGCACCACTTCCTAGCTGGGAGTCACCCCCAAGTAGGATGGTCCAAATCGGTATGAACTATGACTTCTGATGCAATGTGAGCACAACTAGTTTTAGATACAACAATTGGCTAGGCTAAATGTTGAAAAAGTAGATATATCTTCTCAGATGTGTTTATAAACCAACTTCTAACGGGGCGGTCACATTGTATCGAGTATGTGTTTTTATACAGCGCCATGAACAAGCTCTTGCTGATGCGTAGGGGGGAATACTTTCAAGAACACCCCCTGATGGCCCCCTGATGTATCAATCTGGTATTTCAGCATACCTTGTTCTCAATATATTTATGGATATATCCACTGTCAACATTAACTACAGGTTGTGAGAATGATACCTCACTACTAGCAGTCCACAGTAAATAATCCAGTTCCTTGATTGATTTTCCCTTAGCAAGAATCATGAGATGTTTGATTTATAACCATATATATATATAATATGTATGTATATACACATGATGATATATTTATACATAGATAGATCATCATACATATATAAATAGTCACATATATAAATATATATGTGCATTATATTTTGAATCTCCCAACTCTCAATGCATTGATAATCATTGATAGATAGAATCCACATATTCTGGGCACAGCACTTCCCAAACCCGACTTCATGGCCGTTCTTGGGGCGATCCTCCCAATCCAAACAATCATCAATCCGTCAATCCATATAGGTTTGTCTGAGAATAGGCTACCCCAATCCCAATGGTTTGTGATCATTCTTCCCCTTTTGCAGGCCTAAAACGCGAGGACACTCCATTTTCAGACACCTGGATGTTCTCTTAAATCGCTATGTTTCTCATGGCTGATAGTCCTTAGTCATGCTCAATGAACAAATTCACTAAATAACCAGTAGGCTTACATAGATATGGAAAGAAACAAGAAAAAAACAAAAAATGTAGATCAATGTTTCATGGGTTTCCCCAGTTGTTTTCCATATCTAGGTTGGTTAGTTTGGGGTCAATGACCCAAATATACCATTGCATATTATACTATTTCAAATATTAATATAGTTATCCATGATTATCCCGTCCTTTATCGTATATCTATTTTGTCCCATCACGAAGCCCGGCAGAATCGCAACAGAGCGCCGTCAGAGGTTGAGCCGATCTCCGCGGAAGTGTCGCCGCTATGGGACGCCGTGGCCGGAGTGGCCCGGGGGCCCCGGGGGTAGGAGATCCTTGGAGTATACCTGTCTTTTGGCACTTAAATGGGGAGATATACTAGTCCAATGTCTATATGCCTAAATAAGCTTGAACACTAGAATTTGTTGATCTTATTTGGAAACATCATGGTTTTGCAATGATCTTCTGAAAACACTGCGTGTTATTGAAAAAAACAATCTATTTTTCGACCACTGCCTTAAGTACCATGGCTCTGCTGCCTGAAAAGTATAGGAACTATAGATTCTATTGACCTCGCCGAGACCGAATCCTGGAATGATTGGAATTGGCTTGGGGTAACTCTCCAAAATAGCCTTACAGTAAGTATGATCAAGTGTTGTAATCTATCCAGAAATGGGGAGATGCACTCAGCAGCTGCTGTTTCTTTTCCAGGATATCCCAGGTTGGCCATTATTGGAAGATCATGATGGGAACTGGCATTTAAGCAGCAGGTAGGTATCCTTGGTACACTCGGACATCACCAGGAGTGGTAGTTGGCTAAATGGTAAAGTTTCCAAAAGTTGATCGCTGGTATAATTTGTTCAGATACTTAGAATTTTCATAGCAGCGAATGATGTGTTTATCCATGTCAATCCGATGACTCAAATATCTCATTAGATCATCTAATGAACATATAGATACTTATAATAAATATCACAAGTATCTATAAGTGTCTATTATTTCTAAATCCAGTTCATCCATCATCCATTTCAGATACTTAACATCATGTTAATCCAGAAAAAGAGGAACCGGACCGACCCCACATGCCTCCGAGGCGTGCGGCAGCCAACTTCGTTCTCCCAGGACCCGTGCGAAGACGTCGAAGTGGGGCAGCGGTCGCAACGCGAGATATCACCAAGGGGCGGGTACCTTACAGTGGGAATGTAAACCATATAATTATATGTATATATATATATATCAGCTATATCAGCTATATCATATACTTTAATTTTGAATATAAGCTCAAACATGTTTTAACGTGTTCAATACCAGTTGAACTGATCCACTTCGTGCCGAGCATATCGGATGCGTTGCAGCAATCTCACTGCAATGGGAAGATGATCCATTGCCGATGCCAACAGAAATCCCAAGGTTCCCAGCAGATAATGAACATATTTGTAAGCCCAAATGACACCCACTGGTTGTGCGCTCCAATGGTGATACCAAGGTGTTTCTTCGTTTATCCTGTGTTCTCCAATGCGGCACTACTTAAGAGAACTTGTTCAGATATGATTTATATAGTTGGATGATGCTTGCAGTTTGGCAACGTGGTCAGTAAATTGGAACCAAACCACCAACAAACCATGGGATAATGTGACAGTGACATTGTTAGAAAATTATCCCCGTTACTAATCATTCATCTACCCACGTGATGCCGCCACGTGATGTCAGGATGCCACAGGTCGGGAAGCTGAGACTCATACTGTCTACCCTCTTGTAGTTAAACATGGCAATGACAAATAAATACCCAGTTATAGATGATGTTCCCATTCAAAAACGTTCAGTTTATGCAGCATTCTCAAATGCCAGGTTTGATTACCAGAGGGTACTGATTTCCAATCTATTCTGGTGTATACCCTCTGGTAAACTAACACTTTGCGAACTTGAACATGGCCATAGAAAGTTCGTGGATTTTCCCATGAAAAAATGGTGGATTTTCCATAGCTATGTGGCTGTTTACCAGAGGCTACTTATTTTCATCCCCGGACATGGGATGATGAATCGATTTGACTTTGATCTGGGGGGGGGCTCGACCGCCTGCATAAGATACGTTGCTTCTTCGTGGAACGATACCACACCCTGCTGACTTTTAAACAAGCGGTTACTTTCATCTCATCCCCTACAGGCATATGGTCATTATTGCCAGCATAAGATTCCAATCCACTTCAGCGACTGGACTCTGTAGATGAGAACTGGTCAAATCCCTCTTGGCCTTTGGTGAGCAAGGCTGGCATCGGACGACATTTTAGTTGTGGATGAATTTAAGATCAATGACGACCGGTCACGTGCCAGATTTGTTAATGAGTCAGATGCCAATTGCTGAAGGTTTAGGTCGCATTTTTGATGGTCAAATCATGTCAAATCCCCATTGTCGCTTACTTACAGATCCAATGTGTCATGACTTTAAAACACATCACGAAGAGTAAACCAACTTGGCACTAGAAGGTCAGATTTTTGGTGTTTCTACATAACCACAATATTCAATGGATGGGTTGAAAGGAAGACTTCCAGGAAACCATGGTTTCTACCACCAACTCCAGGCCGTCGGTGCGCCGTTGCGCACGGCGGTGCAGCAAGTGTGTCTTGGCTCCAAAGGGATTGGTGAAGCGATGAAGCAATGGGAGGAAAGGGTAAGAAAAGGTGGATGTCATGGGCATTTCGCCATGAACAATGAGGATTTCATGGGGATTTTACCATATTGAACCATCAAAATGTGGATTCAACTATCAACCAAGGGGGTTTATTGGGATTTAACCACAACACATGGGCAATTTATCGGAATTTCACCAAGAAACGAATGAAAAACACACATGGATTTAGTGGGGATTCAAATGGATTTCATCACGAAAAACGGGAATTAACCACTGAAACTTGTGGATTGGAGACTTAACCATCAAACATTTTGTTGGGGGGATTTAACCCTGTGGTGATTTAACATAGCCATGGAAAATGGCCCATTTATAGATGATTTATGGTGATTTACCTATCAAAGATGGTGGTTTTCCATGGCTATGTTAAGTAACCAGAGGGTAACCCTTAGGAATAATAAACTGATGTGGTAAAAGCAATCATAAACCTCCCCCAATTGTATTCAAAATGACAGGTTTTACTATGTGTGGGGTTTAGTTGGCTTGTCTTGGGAATCTTGTAGGTTATATAATGATAGCCACAAGGGAGGGAAATTGGTCGTTTGACGTGTTTTTTTTTGCCCAATTCACCCCCAAATGTACCAGGTGTGTTGGGTGCTGTGGTAATACCAATAACGACCATCCCCCAATTCTATTCCATACACAATTGTTTTGCCATATGTTGGGTGCTAAAAGCCATTCCCTAATACCATGATATGATTCCAGGATAGTGTTATCCAATGGAGGGGTATCACGAGGGAAACCCAACGCGGTAGATCATCCCAAATTGCATGTCCTGAAATTGGGTATACCGTAAACCCCCTTGATCCCTTTGATTTGTTGGATGATGTTCGCGATGACATAGAAATGGTTGGTAAATGGGACGCATTTCACGCTGGCTTTGATATAGATGCGATCCCATCCACCACGCGAAGCTGGGGGTGTTCTGGGGACCTGGGAGTACTTCTTTCAGATTACGGGAAGGGATTATTTAAGTTTGCATCATCAAAGGATACGGATGTGCAACCAATGCCATGCACTCTCGAATGTATCCATACAATTCTGTACATACATGTGGGTTTGTTGAAAATAGGGTTGGGATAACAGGGGATGAATAGGGATACCTATCAATCAATCAGTCTTTCATGAGATGGGAAAGCGGGGTATTCTTTGCATGACCTGGATGATGAAGACCAATGAAATTCCACACTTCAGCGTTGAACAGGAACAGGAATTCCTTCTCCACCCCTCCCTGTGCATTGTGTTCAACTGAAGCGCCCTCCTATACAGGGTACTGGCTCAACGAATTTCGGGGTTACCCGTCTCCAATTTTTTCGGGGTTACCGGGGGTCCTCCCTCCTATACATTTTCTTGGAAGTAGTCGTAGTATGTCGTAGTGTTGTTTGATACGTGACAAAGATCAGCGGCTGCATGAATTCCTTCAGAGATCACCAGGGACTGATCATCTCAAAGGATCATCGGTTTCATAAAATGGGGGTACCCCAAAAATGGATGGTTTTTCAGTTTATTCCTATTAAAATGGATGATTTACGGGTACCCCCATTGTAGCTGAAACATCATGTTGATGTCTGTGTCTTGTATCCCCTTTTCCGACAGGTTACACAATTACCCTCCGGTAGTCAAACCAATGGCGATGGAAAATCACCAATTTAAAGATGATTTTTCCATGAAAGCCTTTCATTTATAGGTGATTTTCCAGCCAGCCAGGTTTGATTATTGGAGTGTAATCCCTGTTCTTGTTGCTTTTCTCTCCCATGTGCCATGGGTTAGTTTCACCGCGCTTACAGGCCCCATCCTGAATTATGTTTCTCAACTTCCTGTCCTTGATGTGTGAATTTGTCAGTGTATACCCTGTTGTTTTACAAAATACAATCTACAATACAAATACAAATAACGTGCATAGAACATGATATAGAGAATTCTAGAGATATAAAGAGTGTAGAATGTGGTCATGATATAGAGTCTATGATATTGTTCCATAAAAACATGTCCAAATCCATGTATCGATTGATTAAGAAAAACATGGTGAACTCCTTTGGGCACCTGCTAAGGCGTGGTGTGGCCAATGAGTTAAGCCGAAGAGGACGAGGAGCCACGGACGGGCCAGGGCCTTTTCCATGGCAAAAGTCTTGAAGGACCATAGATTCAGTGTGTATATATTTATATAACATACATCATGGTAATATTATGTATATATATATATATGGGTAAATGGGTAAATCTAATATTTAAACTATATATATATATAGACAAATTACCCAGACACAAATCCAAACATAACACCATAGATTATAGATATGTAAAATATATAGATATAAATATAGATGTACTATATACATGTATATATTGAATGATATAACGACCTCACTGTTCTCCCGAACCCTGAAATCATGGTTAGTAAGGGCAACCATGCCATAATGGTCTCAATATGTCTCAATTCAGAGTAGTGAAATATTATGAAATATTAGACTTTATCCAAATATGTGTATATGTATACATATATATATATATATGTGAAGGTGGTAAAAACCATGAGTATATATTTAAACTATACCAAGTATAGTAGGTTACCATGACATGAAGATAGTTATATGTATATTGACATATCGTATAGTATGTTTATACTAGGTCGTTACCATACCGTAAATCTGTGCGTTTATAAGTATGGTTGTGTAAACATCGATTGAGAGATATTTGAATGTAAGGATTGATTATTGGCTGAGCCCAGGCTGAGCCTTAGTGAAATGTAGTTGTGGTGGTCTCGCTTTGTGCCACAAGTTGTGTTCTATGAACCTACCCAGCTAAAGGAAAATAGTATAGGATATCTAAGATTAGCCATGTCAGGAGGAACCATTCCCAGAGAAATGCAAGTTTCCACCACAATTTACCGAATCCATATGCAAGTGAGCTGTTGTGGACACTCCAGTTGTGAATGGGACAGCTAAAAAAAAAACAAAATGCCAAGAGGAAATCCCAAACAATTCCAAAGACCACTAATTCAAAAGTAAAGATAAAATATTCAAAATGACCTATTAAGTGGATATATCCTTCCCAGATATTTTATAGAGGATTTTCCTATTCAACCACCACTTCTTAGTTTTTCCTATGTCTTCCAGTGATTGTCCCATGATTTTCCCCTTGAAACCTCCATTGACTTCGAGACTTTCCCGCCAGGTGCAGGTGGTGGTGCCCATGCAGGTGCTGGGTCTCCATCCCCACGGCAGGACGGTTGGGGGGTACCCTACTCTCAACAAACCCAACTATGGAATTTTAAACCCAAAAATTGGGGGATTTTAACGAGAAACTCTGGAAATTTGGGATTAGAATTCCATCAAACTTCCAAAACTTGGGAGTTTAATTCATGGATTTTTGTCCAAGCAATGTTAATAAAGCAGCAATAAACCATCCCTATTTTGATGGTTTATACCATCCATTGATGTCAAAATTGAGGATGGTCTACCATTGCTTCACTCACATGTGGGGCGTAATTTTAACCATTTGGATCCATGTGGATATTTATAGTGGAAGTACTTGTGAAATAGACACATTAAAAGGTAAAAACGGAGGCATCATAATTGGAGGGCTATTTTTGTAAGATATTTTGACAGAACAGGAAACAAAAAAAAAAACTTAAACGGGAACAACTAGAATCAAACAGTTCCAGACTCATCATGGTTTCCTGACCAAAGACGTGATGCAAATTGGATGCGTTCGCAGGAGCCACACGGCTCCACAGAGAGGCCTCCAGAGGATAAGTGCGCCGCCATCGAGAAAGGGGGGATCTAAGCCATTTAAAAATGGAGGATCTAAGCAACAATTGTCAAAAACTACGTGAGTTCGGCAACCCATTTTTTTTTCTTTGATCACGAGCTTTTGGGATTGAACCAATCAACCTGGCTATTTTTGCCATTTTTTGCGAACGTTTGCATAATCTATAGTGACAAAAAATGTTTGGCAGTCTAGAAATGATATGATGGCATTTGACCATGGGGAGATAGTTACAATTTGATGGCCTTCAGTGGGGGTTTCCAAAAATAGGCCCCCCTGCTTACCCAAGTTGATAGATTAAACTGGTTCCATGGATGTGGCAGATATATCATGATCCATAGAGTTTGATCCCTGTAGCTCCACCCTGACAAACCCGCAACGTGTAGGATCCGAAACATGGCTTCCCACATGTTCCCACCGAAAAAATAGGTATGATTCATCAGCAAATAGATGTTGTTCGTTTTTGGCAAGTGTTCTTTTTTTTGAAAAAGAAACTTTTAACCACCTCCTACCAGAAATGATGGAAGACTTTCTTTTTGTGAAGGATGGGTTGCAACAACCAGCTAGATGTGGGTTCATCAACTGATTATGTGTAGTGTAGCATTGGACACAACTGGTTGAACTGAAGGATCATCCTAGTATACAACTGGTCAATAACACAAGTCTATGTTCTGTAGTCTATGGTAAGTAATGGTTACTGGGTTACTGTACAACCCACTTGTGGCATACTTCCAGCTTAGCAACTTGCTGACCAGGGTTCCGACCTTCTACACAGGCGCTTGCATGCTTGTCCCAATTCAATTGATGTTCATAATGTCAGGATTGACTTTGAAACCTGCAACACGTTTCTTGCAAGTTCCAGAATTGACCCAGTGTTTAGGGTATAAATGCAATGAGTTCAGGAAAATGAGTTAAGGCCTTGCAGGAAGTGAACAACAGATAGGTACCCCGCTCCAACCGAATCTCATTGCCTGGAAGTAGATGTTCCCAACCGAATCAGTACATTGGTTGGTTACTGAATTGTTACCGTTCTGTTTTTACATATGGGTCTTATGCTGCTTCAGAAATTGCGGGTCACTAGGTACTTGAAGATTTTGCAGAGCCTTCAGGCGGGTTTTCAGGATCTGGCGCCAATCATTGGGGTGTCGACCTTGACTGACAAACATCACAGAAATCTGATGTGCCAACGAATTCGGGAAACTACTCACCTTTTCTTGATGTTTGATGGTCCACAGTGAAGGTCTAGCTCCGCAGTTCGTTTCAACATGTTTCAACTATTTTGGGATATTCTGGGTTTCGGTTTTCCCTGCTCCAAGAGAGACCATCAAGTAGAAGATTGTGGTGGACAGGTTTTAGAGACGGCCAACTTAGAAAAACCGCTTTCGTTGTTGGATGATCACAGCATCTCGAACCAAGGCAGGGAGCTATGAATCGCTTCTTGGGCCCATGTCCATCAACGTTCCACTCACGTCGCCATTGATATTACCAATGCATCCCTCCATTTTTGCCAAGTTTTATTCCATCCGCATGGCATTTCACCGGGATTCTGTGGTACCTCATTTCAGACCAACCCAGATTGCCAGGGAGCATATTCAACATTATTCAACAATAATTTGCGAGATTTAGAGATGTGTTTTTTGTATATATGGCCTGTTCGCACCTTCAACAGCAATGGGTGAGATTTAGAGATGTTCAATTCCTATAGATTTCACCTACATGAAGCCGATACCACATTTCTCCGCCGCCTTTGCCCCATGGGCACGGGGATTTCCACCTGGTCCGGCTCTTCGGGAACTCAAGGCCAAAGGTGCCATGAATGGCGGCCTGGCAGCGCAGCTGCTGGAGAAGCAGGTGAGGATGGGATGTGAATTTCAGGATTTCAAAGAAATTTGGAGGTTTCCAAAAATGGATATACCGGTATACCCTTAAATGGATGGTTTATACATGTTTGTAATGGAAAATCCGGATTTAACATGGATGATTTAGGGGTACCCGCATTTTTGGAAACCTCCATGCGATGGGAATAGACCATAATATACCTGAATCTGATGGTAGTATCATGGTAATTTCATGGGAACACAACGGGGATATCGGAATAGAACTGGTATACACAATCTATATCGCGTTCAAACATCATATATGTACTAGTTCTTTAAAAGAATCCTAAATAGAACTCGTATTTGAAGCCGTATGCCTGGGAACATATAAATGGTAATCAAATGCGTATGTGCATATACATTGCAGCTATGTATGCAATATATAATATAACTATACGGACCTCAGTGCGACCTCACTGCGATGTCAAGATGTAAAAAGATGGTTAGGATTAAGGATTAAGGGCACCATCCCAGAAATGCCCTTGATTTAGGGGGATGATGTCTGATAAATCTGGGTACTTGCAGGATCACCCAACGAATTGTATATAAGAAAAATCCTGGTTATCAGGTCCCCTAAGTGGAGTTGCAACCCCCCATTGTATCCAATTACTGAGATGATTTTCCAAGGGTGTCCCCACATCTGCCATAAACTCTGCTACCACTTCAAATATGACTACTACTTGTTAAAACATGAAAGGGATTTTGCTTCAATACTGCTCAAAATGACTCAGCTCAAAAGGTCGGATGAAGGTCGGGTGGCAAACCCAAATGCTCCAAGTATGGAATCCTTGACAAAATTCCAAAAAAGGCTGCTGTTCCTTTGCGCTAAGAGAGTTGCGCTGTCTGACTACAATCGCTGCTTAGGTGAGTTGGCCTCGGGGAGATTCACTTAGAATCACTTCTGACGCAAAGAGCTTCAACTATGTGGCAACTGAGCTGGTTTCACTCAAAAATCAGGTGGTGCACTTGGCGTTCAAAATACCGCCCTGTCCTGCTTTGCCGGAGTTGCCCTACAGCTCTTGAGCCACGCCGAGCCATTCCGGCTTTGGGTGATGAGTCTCTCCAAGCCCTTTCTGCAGCGCTGCCCTACCTTGGGTGCCCTGCGAAACTTTGAGGACGGGAGCAGATGTGGCAATCAAGCCGAGCTGGTCGTGTTGACCCTACAGGCTTCTACAACATTTGGAAGAGGACCTTTTAAGTGTGGCTTGCTACCAAACAACTGTTTCCAATGATTTAGAATTGTGGAAGCTGGCGCAGGTCTGTTTCGGTAAGGTTCCTACAGAATTCTCTTTCATCCATGCCTTCTCAGAATAGTTTGTGCAGGAAAGATGAGATGGCACCAAGTGGCAAACCTGAAGATGCCACTGAGTTCCTTCAATTTCTTTTGCAACATGACCCAAATGTACGTATAGATATACCAGACATGGAGCATACGGGGAAGACATTTTCTTCGGCCTCAAAAGTTACAGCTATGACCAGGGGCTGCGACGGCGCATCCGCGGAATACAGGCGTGGCAGGGATCCCTCCTGGTGAATCTCTGGGGTATGACTGGTATGACTGGGCTATTGCACCTCACAGCTGACATGTACTGTGATTACATGCAGCAAATCAGTGACCTCAACTGGGGATTGAACCGAATTGACCCGGAATTCTATTGATATAGGATGCTGAGGAGTTTGCTAAGACTGCAAAGAGCTGTTTTCACAAATTGGAACATATCAGTCAGTGTCCCATGTTTTAAAATTTTCTGAATTTGCTTAAAATGGTTGGTCGACACGATATCTGGTGGGTAGGGGATGTTACATGGGACATGCACCACCACTCCTGATTTTAGCATCTTTTGGCATGTATCCAAAGAACCAACCAAGAGTTGCTGGGAAAACAGGTACTGTAATGCACGTTCCTGTAGTCTGTGCCATGGCAATAGCTCAATAAGAATATAATCTACGCACGACAGGAACGCGCACCCTTGCTTTGACTTGGTCAGCATTGTCATTTACAATCACAACATCGAATTTGTGTTTCCCATTACTTCCACACAACCCATTCCACCCACCAATATGACTGGGGCAGATTAGTTATTCGATACTATTCGACCCAAACCTTTCGGAGTTTGATTTTGCAATTATCTCCTGCAAAGGATCAAGGCTGTGCTGGACATGTTTTCCTCATCGAGGGTCTTATGATCATTGCCATGGTCTGTATGAATCTGTAGAAGCCAATAACGGGCAGATATCAAATAACATGACTTTCCATGATTTTTCATGTAACGTCTCATATTATTTTTATATCATCATGCGGTAATATGCATGTGTGCTGCCAGTTTGTCATTTTCTTGTGGTGGTATCAACTCCATGGACAGCAGGGATTGGAAAGTGCAAATAGCTCTCTATAGTCTATAGTCATCAACAGCCAAGTCACCTTTCCTTGGCGGTTTGCCAGAACATTGTTCAGGAATGTTCAGGACATATCAATAATTTGAAATCAACACTGTGATTTCTTCTGGTCCATAACATGATCATGATCACTTGACATCCTTCCTATTCCACGACTCAATATTTAAATCTCCTTCTTATCAATATATTCTTGATATTCTTGATATAATATATATATACATTGTATCCTCCTCAAAGTTCTTCTTATTTCATCGTTCACTTCTTTCAACGATGACATCTTCCATTTCACATTCCCTGAGGACGCGGACACCGACTCGGAAAGCTCCGACCTGCGCTGAGGTGCGGCGGACAGGATATATTAACATCTTCTTATATGTCTAATGGCTACACATATATGTACATGTGCACTACCAAAAAGGTAGGTATACAGTATACAGGGGGGGGGGTAGCATGTATGTATATATATACTGTATATATTATATTATGTAAGATATGATGCCACAATTCAATAGTCATATTAGGTGAATTGCATGGATGTATACTTGGTGTTTTCGTATGTGTACAGCAATCCAAAGGGAAGAAATCATGGTGGGAGCCACCTGCCATGCCAGGCATGAAACATTGGGATGTGATGTCCCGAGCTGGTCGTTGGTTCCAGATGGCGAGCCTCGGGGATATGGAAAATGGCGCATGTCTAGATGATTTGTGATTATTTACATATGATCATTTACATATGTAAAATCTTCATAAATCTTCCACATGTCATCATATATCTTTGTTAGTTTACCCCAGGGCCCAGGGCCCCAGTTTTACTGAGGGAGTTGACCCCCTGCAGCTTGCTTTGGAACCAGTCACGGGGAGTTACCTGACAGGTAACTGTTGTAGGCACCTGGTCGCCTGAGGCTCATTGACCCGGAAAATAATCATGTGTGATGTGGTTGTAATGCAAGAAAACCTACTGGAACATAATGGTCTAACTGAAATGTTTATTGTTGTGATGTTGGTGGTGTTGGCATAAGCATTTTTTATCATTGTAATATCATATTATGCACATCTGCCGAACTTCTCGCCCGAAATTCATCCAAATTATCCCATCTGGTCCAAAGAGATCCCTCGAAGAGAGCCTTAGCGACTCAGTGTTGGACTTCGCTGATGCTCCGATGTTTCACCGCCGCTTCCGACAGTGATTCCATTGAGCTAAATCCAGGGAACCATTACAGTCCTAAGGGGGAATGTTTGCCGAGCTTCCATGGGTTTCTCCAAGAAAACCTGATTGTTGAGTATTTATGGCAATGTGGATGATTCTGATGATCTATGCGAGTTTGGGATATTCAGCTCTCATCGGACAAATCCAAATAAACCAAGTGGCAGACAGCCTCATGTCAGGCAAGAAGTGTCTCTCATCAAAGATGACTTGCTGATTGGAGATGCCTATTTAGTGTACCTCACGGATTCGGTTGCCATCCACTCGTTCCTAGTCTCTATCTGCCCCAGTCTTGATTTGGGCTCTGCGTTTGGTTTGAAACATCTACAGTAGAAATTTGATGTAGACCGCAGAACATAGAATCAGTTCTTCAATTCTTCCCCTAATACGCCATTAGGATATATTAGGATATGATCCTTCAACTAGTTGGTTCCCCAAATTTCTGCGCTCCTGATGGATCAAGTCAGAGAAAAGAAAAACATGTTCTGCCATTTGTGTTCAGCGGCTTGTACTCTTGGTTTCAACACTTTAACGCGCTGTGCGTTGGACCCGTGAGAATTAGATTGGGCTTCTGACTTGGCTGGCAATTGTGTGGAGCAGCGTGCATCTTATGGCCAGATACATGTATTGTATTGATACAGATTGATATGGGGGTTTCCATAAATGGTGGTACCCAAAAATCCATGGTTTATAGTTGAAAATCCTTTTCAAATGGATGATTTAGGGGTACCTCAGGTACCTCCATTTTAGGAAACCTCCACATGTAGAACATAAGTATCGGATCTATCATAAGCGTAGGCTCACAACCCCATTTATTGGGCTACGATCCCAGAAGGGGTCACATGGCATGGCACTTGTGCTGTGGATCAGAAAATGGAATCAGGGGCGATGGATGACATATTTGGGTGTGTCAGAAAATGATAACCCTCACAGTTGCTATATTTTACAAGGAAAGTGACATTTATTAGATGCCGGTATCCTATTTTCAGGCAAGCCCTTTTCATCGCTGTGACAGAGTCATATGGGCGAAGGACAAGTCTTAGTTTGGTTTCATTTTCCCTCCTGTGCTTGACATTGTTTTGCTTCATGATGTTTGTTCGTGCCGGTTAGTTCTTCCCATGTACTTGCTTCTACACCATACCATTGATATACCGGCGACCTCGACGCGCATGCTGTTTCTATAACAACACCCATGTGGCTACCTAGACCCCTCGATATAGCCAGAAACAATAACATGTGATCTCAGTAATCCTCAACATATTTTGGTATGTTCACTCGTTTCATCTCTTTTATTTGGCCACTCAGTTCGAAGGTTCATGTGAGTGATTTGCCGACAATGGGGATACCGATGTAAAACGACCATATTCTTTGATGGAAAATATGATGATAACCGATGATCTTTCCGGGTCCAGCCAGTGTCATGACGGGTCAATGATCACCTGGGCGTCTTTGACAGCGAAAAGGACCCTCGATTTGGAGCTGGGTGGCAGCCAACCATTTGTTTCCCAAGACATCCCCGACCTGGTGTTTTGCTATGAATGGAAAGTCACCAAAACCAACAAACGTTGTTGATTTTTTTGTGGACTATCAAGAATTGACCATAACATAGAAATTGACTCACCCTTTTTCCATATGGGTGTGAATCTCTGTTCCCTTAAAATCAAACCTCCAAATGAGACACTGCTGGAATATATTGTGTTTTTCTTGGGGGGGTCCTGTGAACTCTGGGTCTTAAATTTTGAGCCACACCCATATGATGACTTCAATGAGCGGTTTCGCCCAGATTGCTGTGTGCTTTTTGCTCGGGAACCAAAGTGTTTTGTCGGCTGATTCTTTCATAGAAAAAATATGATTATGAAGTCATCAGATGTGTTTAATGCTTCGGAAATGATGTGCTTTCAAGGTTGCTGAGATACCATAATTCAGCCAGATACCTGTCGAATTTCATGTCAGTACTATTGAAGGAGCTCACACATGACGAAATGTACGTGATTGATATGAAAATCCATACCCTGTGAACCACATATGTTTGGATTTGGGGAGTTTATCCAATTTCTTTGGGTACCTAATTTTGCCTCATGCCCATTTCACTATAATCGCAAAGTCTTGTTGCTTGCAGTCAGTGCTGCCCGTGAATCATGACCGCTATGGCAGTGGGGCGACGGGTCCCCATGTTGTTGAAAGCCTGATCTCAACATTAGTGATTACCCCAAGCTAGAGTAGGTAGGCTATACCGCCACTAGAAGTATTGCCAAGACTACAGCCATACCACACTCACCATTCATTCCCACTCCAGAAAGAACAAAACTGATGTTTCTCAGATTTGTTGGCCAACCCCCCTTCCAGTCGTAGGTCCTAGCCATTGGCAAATTTGGGGATGCCTGCGGCCGTCCTGCTTGAAAGGTAGCCGCTTAGAAACACCCGAATTCGCAAGCGCCGGGGCAGCCGACACCGGTGGGACGTCATGGACTTTGACCTCGCAAACAAACACAAGAAGGAGGTGGGGATTGCAAAAGCTGGTTTGCTGCACATATATGATAACTATAATCTGTATAAATAAACATAATATATGCACAATGCTTTACAGGGTTACGGTATATACAGGATATTTCTGAATACGGAGGACCCCAACTTATCACCCAAATCATAGGTCATTTTTGATGAGGGCAAGCACATGGTGAGTGGTGGGGACCCCAAAATGTTGAGAAACAGAAATATCTATAAACCAATGGTAAGCACAGCTAACAAAAGATCAGGTCGTTTCGGGATCAAGTGCCAGGTTGAACAACGACGTCGTGAAGCCAAACGGAAGCTCGAGGAGAAAAAGAAGGCGCGGCCGCTGCGAAACATGGTGCCGCGTTCAAAGGTTGGGGGATAAACACACAATATTTTTTTGGCGATACCTGATTTGAATTGATACTATATGGGGAACAATCCTTTCCCCCTAATACTAACCCCCCCCCCTAATAGTAAACACCTCGGGTAGTTTTTAGTATTAGGGGGGTATTTATTAGGGGGACCCTAATAGTAAGCGCCAGACCTTAATATTAAAGACTTTTTTTCTCGATTTCAAAATCAATTAAATCTCAATTTAAAACGCAATTAATACGTTGCAAAAAATTGGATTTCGAAGCGGATCCCTAATAGTAAGCGCCAAACCTTAATACTAAAAACTATTTTTCTCGATTTCAAAATCAATTAAATTTCAATTTAAAACGCAATTAATACGTTGCAAAAAATTGGATTTCGAAGCGGANTACTAAAAACTATTTTTCTCGATTTCAAAATCAATTAAATCTCAATTTAAAACGCAATTAATACGTTGCAAAAAATTGGATTTCGAAGCGGATCCCTAAAAGTAAGCGTCAAACCTTAATACTAAAAACTACTTGGATTCAGGGGACCCTAATAATAAACACCCCGGGGTTGACTAGTTTTTATTATTAGGGGGTGAAACCCACAAATNAATACTAAAAACTACTTGGATTCAGGGGACCCTAATAATAAACACCCCGGGGTTGACTAGTTTTTATTATTAGGGGGTGAAACCCACAAATGGTAGGTTCTTTTTTAAATTGTTTTTTAAAGGGGATCAATTAAAAGTCAAATTGGCCAACCACAAATTTTCCAAAATTGGAGATGGACCCTAGTTTTTATTCTTTGGGGGGGGTTTGGTAATAGGGGGAAGGGATTATATATAGTGTATATATATATAGTGTATATATAGTGTATATATAGTGTATATATGTATATATGTATGTATACATACTATTTCAAGAAACAAAACTAACACATGTTGCCAAAATATCCAAAATGTTTTTTTGGCAAACCCCCCCGTCCAGAGCATCGGGGCCGGGAATGGAGTCCAAATCCACAGGGTCCTGGCCGGTGCTATGCCGATGGCTACAATGGCAAACCTAGAATAGATTACCATATTATCGTTTGATAATCTATAGAATCCCAATTATAATAGGTTCCTAATTACAATAGGTTCCTAATTTCAAGTCCTATCTAATGATAATAGGTTCTATGATTATTACTAATTATGACAATCTAAAATTACCAGAATAGATTCCTAATTAAAAACCTTTCTTTTTTGGCAATTGACGTTGGGATCACTTTTTTTGGATCACAATGGGATCAGAAGATTTGCTTCGAAATCATTCGAAATCAATGCTCTCTTGGATAGGGATCTAAACAACAAACATCGTGGAGAAATTATGTTTTTAATGATGTTTAAGTAACCAACATGCTTAAATATCTGTCGATTCTCTCCAGCCGTCAAGTTTCCTTTTTTTGTACTTCTAGCGCCAACGTGTTATCTAAATCCATGTTTGGAAACATGTGTTTTCTTTGGGGAATACTTCTTATAAATGATTATTTTGGAAACAGAAGATTCACATCCGAAGTTTAGGCTTGAAACATCAGCCAAAATATCTCCAACCAATGGATGAGTCGCACCTCTTCCGTTCGGAAATACTTGGGGGTTGATTACATTGATTTAGGGCCTCACATCTCACCTCAACCCCCGAACTTCCCTTGGATTCCCCATTTCTGGTGGGTTTAACCAATGGAAAAATCCCAGAAATCATCGACTTAGCTCAAGGTAATGGAAATCCATCATTTAGTCAGGTGATTTTCCCAGTTATAAAATGTTATAAATCTCCATCTAACGTGGGAAACTGGGAAACCCAATAATAACAAACGTCGTGTACAATTTGGGGATGGCTTAGACCAGCCCACGAAAGTGGTGCTTTTGGGAGAGTTCATTCTTGGATTTCTCATGGTTTCCCACATTCTACGCTCCAACTTTGCCCAACTTTCCCCTCGCCTCCCGGTTCTCGTCGTAGACGTTGTCCCCCAGTGCGGCTTTGGACAAGGCGGCCTAGCGTGGATCGCGCCACCGATCCGATCCGACTGTAAAGTGGTGACCAAGAGATGCTGATTTCATGGGACAACCATAGGACAACCATAGGACAACCATAGGACAACCATAGGACAACCCTGATTGAACCAAGAAAAATGGTGATTTCATGGAATTTATGGCTGAATTATGGTGGTGATTTGGAGGTTTCCTACAATGGGGGTACCCCAATAGCTGGAGAATTGGTTGGTACCTGCATTTTAGGAAAACTCCATTTCAATGTACAGGTTCATGGGTGATTCAATGGCTAATGTCCCAATAAACAAAGTGATAAATGGGTTCGCTAGATATCACACCAAGCAAATCCCATTATATATAAATCCCATTATATCACTGCAATGGGATTTATTTAGCTAAGGTGTTAAACATCACTAGGCAAACTGTTGGGTTTATGGTGGATATATGTATATATATATATATGTATCGAACTAGTTCATCAGTTCATGTTTTCTTCAGGCAATGTACAACCGGGAGCACAACTGAATCTATCCTCCTCCCCACAAATAGGATGTGGGATGTGTTTTTCTTTGGGAAAAGTATCAAGTTCACGTATTCATTTCAAGTTCTTTTTCCTTGGAGCTCCCAGATTTCCCAAACGGATCCAGTATGATCCACTTGAGGGGTCAAAAACTGCACAAGATTGGGCGTTGTAAAGGAAAACAGGTCAGAGATGCGCTCCAGTAGTCAATCTTGTTTCAACCTGGGAATTAATTACTGTAGATAACGTCTCTTGGTCCATGTTCACCCCAAAACCTGGGATTAAAATCGTTAGTTTTCATTCATTTCAAATAACCAAAGACATATTGATATGAAATTGATATATATATATATATTGATAGATATTGATAGATATTCCCAGTGGTTCAAGATCAAAACACCATCCTGTTGTTTCGGTCGTTTTGGGAGCGAATTTTTGTTATTGCTGTGATAGCTCAAAAACAATCAAGAACATCTTAACCTAACGCCACTTCTCCCGGTAACCCCCGAGATGGTCCAGACGGTCCACCCTGGCATTGATCGACAAGGTTGGGAAGTAACGCTGCCGCAATTCCTGCAAAACACCTCAGTAGGTCACTCAGATGGGCCATATGTTTTGTTTGATCTATGCAACCAGTGGTTTCACATGAAGATGCTGGACAAGACACAAATGGATTGGTGGTGTTTTGTAAAAGCACGATTGGTTTATACATTGACATATATTTATATATTATCCTTATGGATCTAATTACATGTTCCATCCTTAGGAAGTATTTAGGGGTTGAGGCTGTCGTTGAAGTACCTTCTCTCCTTGCGATGGATCCCATGGGTAGCTGTGCTGCATCATGATCGAAACCAGAGTCACGATGATCTATCATACTGATTTGGATATATATATATATATATCCCATGAAATACCGCTATATCAATATCCCATAAAAAAAAAAAAAAACAAATAAAAACGCAAAAAAACACATGATATCGCCACTTCTACTGATCCAGAGAACCTAAGGGCCACCTACTAAGGGCGATCCAAGAGGCTCTGCAGCTTGGCTCGGGATTCCAGGGTCTGCACCTTCGCAAGTCAGGTGGAAGCTACTTCGATGGACCCGGGGAGTAGCTAATCGGTCAGCAACTGGTGAAACAACCAACAAAAACTAACAAAATATGAGTATATCATGGATTTCTTTGCCTAGGAACCACTCAACTAATCCCACGGCTCATCTAAGTAAAATGAGAAGGACATCATTGTTTGAATGTAAAAACCATGGATTAGTTGAAGGTAAATTTAGATTGAGTCATTGAGTCATTAGGAAGCTTCCCTGCGTTTTCTTGATGACGCAATCTCTTCAGGGCTCCAAAGAAGGCTCCTCTTATTTTTTTTCCTGAAGACCAGCTACATGGCTCTACTTCCCAGGAAAGTATGGTATCCTATATAGGTCTGGGATATAACTGCTCCCCATGATTTTAGTCATCATTTCCCCATGTACGAATGGCAGTCTCGTGACTCAAGGCCATCAAAGTTCCTCAACATGTTTTGCCATCATTGCTGGGGCTTCGTTGGCCCCAAGGCCGCGATAGACTATCCAAATACTTGTGTAAGTCGAATCAAACAGGATAGTCCAAGCACCCGCAGCTATGGGATGTTGTGGGTATAGTCCACTGTATACTTCATAATCTTCAAAACCATCTGGCTAGTTACGAGCGTCTCATTGAAGCAGCAGTTCTCCTAGTTGCAACCACCCAGAATCCTACCACCGTTTTTGGATCTTTTTTAGTGTCTACGTTTCCACCAAGCATGATTAATTTATCCCCTGAAAACATTCACATGCACCATCCAAAATCCGTCAAAACTCCCGTAAATCGACAATTTACCAGCATGGAGGACCATCAACAGTCCACAAAAATCAACAATGTTTCTGCAAAAATCATCAAACATGCATGAATTTTAAATCCCATGAAGATAAACACATCATATCCACACAAATCAAAACAGATCATGTGGCTGGGAAATTCTTAGCAGCTCCTTGGCTGCCCATTTGATCGAAAAGATGGATACAACATATTACAACATCATACAACCATAGCTCCCAAGCGCTTCTTTTTTCTCACCAAGTATAGAAAATCCATCAACATCATTGAAAATCCAATGAAAATCACTGAACACCCATAAAATTCTCCGAGAAACATCGAAAAATCATGAAACATCGATAACTTCACCATCCAAATCCAGGCATCTCTCAGCCTCCTTCCAGGCTGACCGGTAACACCGCGCCAGTGCATCAAAGCGAGGGTACACCTAGTGGGATTCCAGGATGTTGTCCACAAACACTGTCATCGTTCCCAGGGAAGGATTGGACAAAAACATGGTTAAGCCTCAGAAAATTTCATTTCTGGTCTAACAAATTGAAGTTGGGACGATCTGCGACAAAAAACATCGCGTAAATGGGGAGTTTAAGCAACATGGGTGTCATTGAAATAAATAAATCAATGTACATAGTACTGGCGACTGGCACAATATATTACCCCTGCGAATGGATACCCTCATGGCTCAGCTGAGATACCCTCCTGTGTCATGAAACATGGCGGGCCGCTGGGAAATCCCCCAAAAGAAAATGGAGGTTTGAGTGGGAAAATCAACGGTAAATGATTATCAATGATTCAATGATTAAAAGTGCACCATTGCACAGATTCTTCAAACAGAAAAAGAATGTATTGTTTCATCAACTGTGGAATTCCACAGATTCTTCATCAACTAATTAATTATAAATGGGCCACTCAACACATTTACACTATGTGCAAGAAAAAACACCCTCAAACTGCGAGTTGAACTGCCTGCTCCTTGGGCACAGAGACGCGACCACCCACCAAGGCATCTAAATCCATAAGCTCCTGAGAACAAGGAGCCGATCCCAGGTTTGGAGTTTGGACCATTGAAACCTGGGAGCTTCCCCTATTGAAGTTTGTCTGCAAATAGGGTACATCTAAGTCATTTGGTTGATCATGCTTAATCACCCTCTACAATATGGTCATAACTTTTTTTTTTCACCGTTCTCAGATACCCAAGTATCATAGTGTTGCTTAAATATCACCCCAAACATGATTGTTTTTGCAGCCCTATCATTCTCCCATAAATTAAACCACTATATCCCAGCACTTATTGATTATATCCCCGCTAGTTTTAATTCAATTCCCAACAACAACTGTCTCCCGCTTCCCCCCAAAACAGCGAGGCACCTCTCTCAGCTGCTGCTGCCCCTTGCGCAACTTCTCTAGACTGGTGGACACGTCCTGTCATCATCCCAACCCTGGCTACATCTGGGTACCCTTTTCAATGGCTGGTTAGTATCATTGGATTGGTTTAAGGGAAAATTTACAAGAAACCATGGATTTTCCCATGAAATATAGGGGTTTCCTGTAAATTTTCCCATTAACCAATCCAGTGATAGTGGATGTTGATTCCCCAAAATATGATAATAAGATGGTAATAATGGGGGTTGACCCATCCCCACATGGGATCAGCCTAGGAATTGGGGAATTACTAACCAGGGTGCCTCTACGCAGTTACGATTCTTGGATGATGATGCTTCAAGTGGACTCTCAAATTCCTATGACACATCAATTCCACACAAAGGGAATGATAACGTTTGCATTTATCAATCAACTCCAACATTTAGGTACTTATATATATATATATATGTGTGTAACATGTGTATATAAACTTTTGCAATTTGTGCAGCGAACACTGATATCCTGCAGGAGCCTATCCATATTGACCATGCTCGCAGCCCTGCTTCCGGAAGACTCACCTTCAACATGGAAATGGAATGCAATTGGATGACTAATCTTCAATGTACATATATAATATATATTATATAGATTTATACACCTATGACATTTTATTGATAGTACCAACATTCTGGGTTATATCGTCAGAGCAAAGAAGAGATGCTTGTCATTTGAGGTCAGTCAATGATCTCGAGGTAAGGAAACACACCCACACACACACAATTCGCATAGGGTCATTGCTTCCCTGGCCACAGAATGGATCCCTGGCAATCTGGCAGACTGCCACAGAGGAGCTGTCTGTCCTCCTGCAAATTGAGCAAGTAGCAAAGATACCTGATACAATGGTGACCAGAGTTCAGATCCCCTTGGGAAATGAATCATCCTGTCAGATTGTCTCCCAAGCTTTATTTGTTTTCCGGATTCACTGGTTTCAAGCATGCAGCATAGATATCGCAAATATTATCTGATAATCTGATATATATATATATATATGTATATATTTTTTTTTTTCTTTTTGGTGCAACTCTGCGCTTCCAATAGGCCAAACAAACAGCTTGAGTTGCCTCTGTACAATGTAGCTTTCGCTAACAGTAGGTTTACCATGGTTTGCCCAAAATTGACAAGTCAGCAAATCCATAATAAGCTGGATAAATTTCATCATAATCTACTAACCGGAAAAGCTTGATCACTTTGGGATACTTACCCATGTGTATAAAATACATAATATAGATAATATATACAATCATATATATATAATATAATGATCATATATGTATATAAATTATGTAAACCATCATTCCAGTGACATCACGGTGAGGTTGCTCGGGTGATGCTCAACTTTCAGGGCCAGGGCACTGTCGGTGGTAGAGCAAGTCGCATTGAGTTCTCTGCACCTTTCCAACGCCGAGGGATGAAGGTGAAGGAAGTAGACGGTCCACATGGAAGGAAACATGAAACACGAATAAGACCGAACAAATGAAACACTGAAACACATACCCTCTGGTGAACTAACATAACTATGGAAAATCACCAGTTTTAATGGGAAAATCCACTATAAATGGCAATTTTCAATAGCAAACTGTTAGTTTACCAGAGGGTAAGAAGGAAATCGTGGAGGGATTGGAGTATTGGCTGTGTCATTCGGATTAGATCTTGCTCTAGGTCCTGGCACCTAATTGCGGCAGCCCAAGCTAAGGCGTGACCAACCACCCTGAATCACCCAGCGATGGGGGGGAACTGGATTTCTTTGCTCTTATTCTAGTTTTTGGTCATTTTGTCATCTTTGCCATCCCTAGTTTGCATATAGGTTCTGAAATATCTATTCAGCTCTGCAGTGATTCAGGCCCCACTGGTGCTCACTTCCCCTCACTAGCTTTATCTAGTTTATAAGTGACAAATAACAATCAATAATGCATGATGCAGCTATTACATTCATCATTTAGAAAAACATATTAGTTAAATACTCCAGGTCCAGTTTTAGTAGGAAATTGTACACATACCCATCGTTGTTGGGCCATGTCAACCTGGCATTCATAGACTATGGATGACTAAAGAAAAGGTCCGCCGAGGTCCCTATGTGATACAACTCCAGCTGCCAGGGCCAAATGGCCTCCTTCTCTTCGACTAAGCCCTCCATCTGTTTAGTGCGCTGGCTACTCTGGAATGCCTTCAGTGTGGCGGGTTGCGTGGAAGGGCCGTGTTGAAACTGTAGGAACCCAATCATTTCCTGTAAATTTTGGTTCTTACCTCCGAAATGTCATGCCAAGGGTAACCATCCTAGTTTATGGGTACCCAGTTTTGATCCATTGTATCCTTAATTGATGTACCTCTATATATATATATATATATTGTAATAAACATCTTTAAAAAATATTGATTATTTATCTGAACCTAGCAATATTAATCTAGCTGGAAAATCCATGAAAATCCCCTACAAATGGAGGTTTTCATGGAAACATCATCTATAAATGGTGGATTTCCAATTGAATGTGTCTGCAACTTGCAGCAACCACGGTGTTGGCGGACCCCTGGGCCAGCGGGCAACTAAAAGATCAGAGTAGTCCTGGCCGAGTCGGGAATTCCCATCGGAAGCCACACGAGCGCGTAGCCTAGGGGGCTAGGGTTTACAATCGCCAGTTCATGCCATTTTTCGGAAACTGCAACTTTGAATCGAAATCATCACCTTTTGAATCTGAGTGGTGGCGTCAACAAGTTTCAAGCCCCGGAAACAAGGAGTCGTCATCTCTACATCTGATTTCCTTTCAAATGCTGTTGACTTTTCTTGGGCGCTCTTCGCATCTTGTTTGCTTGTCAATTTGCGCATGTTCATAATGTATAATATGAGTGTATATGTTTGCTTGTCAGTTTGAGCATCTTTAGGCCTTGTTGTGATAATTTGCATTGCTGAAATGATCATCTTTTGCTGATAGACTTGACCATTTCTGTTGATAAAACACTTACAAGCGCGCTTTGGGATGTTAAAATCACCAATGGCACACGATTCTTACAGATTGTGTGCTCACATCACTTCATTTTTGGGGGATAAGCATCTTTACTTGGATGTAAACATGACATGTTTCACATGTTCATCATACCCTCTGGTAAACTAACATAGCAATGGCAGCTATGGAAAAACACAATAATGGAACAATCAACTAGAAATGACCATTTTCCATAGCGAACTGTCAGTTTACCAGAGGCTAAATCATCTTTTTTCCCATGAAAATCCCATGAAATCAGCATTTTCCTATGGTTTTCCTATGCTTTTCCTATGGTTTTCCTATGGTTTTCCTATGGCTTTTCCATTAAGATGACCATTTGGTCACCTCTGAATGGCTCCTGGCAGAGCTCGGAGACCTCCTCAGCCTCCTTCGTCAGCTGCTCCAAGAGCTGGCACCAGGCGCCGAATTTATGTCGGATTTCTATGGGATTGATGTAGCATTCTATGGGATTTCTAGGATTTGCCCAATGATATGATGGGAACATGAAGATTCTACGGGACTCATATGGGATTTATGTAGGATTTCTATGGGATTTCTTGGTAGTCAAAGTCAAGTGGCGAACAGTTCACCCGTCCACTGGACCAAGCCACATGGGGCAATTTTGTCGGGGAACTCCAACAGGGATATTTCATCAATGTGCAAAATGGATCAAAATGGAGCGTGATGAACACAAATGCATAGAACACCAAGTATATTTTCAACTTAGTATACCATACCGGCATATACCGGCTATAACAGCACCCAACAAATCGACAAGTAGAAGCAATGGAACCTAGTACGTGCCGGCATGTCTTTTCAACCATTGGGAACCACGAAAATGGCCGGGAGTCAAAACTTGATCCGTTGTGATCCAAATTGTCTCGGGAGTGGATCCTGATCTTTATATCTGACTCTCATCCGCATTTAGATTTTCCCAAGGGTTACAGACAATTCTATGGCTTGACAAACCCATATGACACGAGGGTATGCATGATATGCGTCCATTCTGCGTTGTGATGTTTAAAGCACCAACCTCAAACCCTACTACAGTCATAGCTCTTCTAATGACGTAGGAACCTAGATTGGAAACACCATTTCAAATCTGCCGTCTCACGGCATGTCTGTACCACCTGGTTCGTATCGAACCTGATCGCTCTCCATCTTGGCATCGATGACTGAAGGTAAACCGGCACCACCCTGGATGCCGTGGTTGGCTGGGAAACCCCCTATAAATGATGAAGGTGTTCATGGGAAAATCACCAATATAAATAATGTGTAATATACTGGAGGGTAAGCATCATCATTCTCAGAATGTAAATCGGATGGCGGCAATAGCTTTAGGAAAATTCACTTCGTGACAGTGCACCAGCTTGGGATACATCATGGGTGCACCACAATTTAGGCCACTCCTGGGCACTCGCCCGAAGCAGAATTTCTCGCTACACAGGACAGGACGTGGTAATCTATGCTGGGAAAGTCCACAATTTATATATTTATAGAATATGTTCATAGATTTTCCCACTTCAAGGCTAGATGATCTTCCCAACATTTTTCCCAGCTAGCCATGTTTGGGATGTTTGACACAAACCAGGTGCTTCCCGGTGCAAGGAATTTCTGGATGTCTACACTGTCCCCGTGTGCCTCAGTGTATGGGGGTTTCCATAAATGATCCCCAAAATTGATGGTTTATCATGGAAAACCCGATAAGAAATTGATGATTTAGGGGTACGCCGGATACCACCATTTTTTTAGGAAACCTATGGAAACCTCCATATCCTTTGGCAGAACTGTTTGCTAGTTGGTGGTTTCATGTGGTGACCAAGCCGTTGCAACCCGTGGTTGCCGTGGTTGCCGTGGTCGTTGGTGGTTAACAATGTTAACAATCCCATTTTAAACCCCACCACTATTGGGGGGTTGGTTGGAGCCATCCGCGCTGTGTGAACGAACAGATTCCACATGTCGAGCATACTCATCCAGTTCGCGAGCCCCGCGGGCGCAGGGAGCTTCCAAGGAACTCGGGCGTCTTGCGTCGGCTCGGCTTGGATTTTTGCGAAATCGCGGCCGCCTTGCAATCGCTGGCGGCTGCCTTGCGAGCCAAGGCTGCAGGAAGGCCAAGAGCACAGGGCAGCCATTGCACTCTAGCTCTGGGGCGCCCCACAGCCCCTCGCAGCCTATGCTTCAAATAGGCTTTGAGGAACTTTTTCATCCTTTCATTGCTGTGGGTCCTTTTGACCCACAGCTTCTTGAATCTAGCCGTGATGTCTCACCAAGCCCTTCCAACATGTTCGCTCGTTGAGTAGTCAACCACATCCTGGAGAATTGGAGAACTGGCACCCCTTAGAGAACCCGAAATTCGAATCCTTGTTTTAGCATAACTACATGTCAGTTTCCAGATGAACTTGACAGGGGAAACCACCATTGACTTCTGGTCCTTTGAGAACCCTACCCTTTGGCAGTTTGAAGATCTAGGAAGAACTCAAAACCATCTAGGCCACCGTTACTTCTTAGGGAGGTAGTTTTCTGGGTGTTGCTGAATATAACCTTATACCACATCCTGCTGAGTCAATGTTAGTGCGACACATCAGGTAGGGCTACAGCTCTTCTCTAGATAAACATAGATAAACCAGCTATGATCAGCCAACAAGTATCCAAGCAACACCTCCAAGGCCCTTCCACCGGTTTTTAACAAACACTTTGTGCAGCTGCGCTGGCTGCGCCTTTCGTTGGTGCATGTTAAAGAGTCGGATGCCCAAGACGATCCCAGTGAGCTCCTGAGCAAGTTCCGTCAGGTCAAAGGGCGCCAATGTTTGGTCATCCCATTTGTTGCTAAGTAAGAAATGAATAAAAACCATATAACACATAGTCAGTGCTTTGCTGTTAACAGTCATTTATGGTAACAGTCAATTCTTTTAAGTGACAACTAGTCATGTTTGTTCAATACTTGAAACCAGCCACCAAACAATCTAGTCATTTCTTTGAACTCGCTTCCAAACAGAAGAGGCTGGCGCAAGGGAAGCAGAAACAGTTGGAAACGTCTTAGACGCTTGGGATTCCAGTTTGTCTTGCCAGCTCACTTTGACATACTTTGGGTATGTTATTGTACATAAATGAATAGATGAATAAATAGAACATATAGTATAGTTAAATAAATAAATAAAATAAATACATAATATCTAAACAAATTAAGCATAAAGTATATATATATATGTATATTATATATATAGGTATACTATGTATATATATATATATATTCATATATTATATATCAATATATATATATATTCATATATTATATATCAATATATATATATATAAATATACATTCATATAATATATATATATACACATGTATTATACAAATATTGTGACATATTATAGTACTGTATAACCAAAAAAACACATGTTGTGAAATATGCGTGACATATCATACAGCAACGTGCCCGAACAAGTTGACCAACATGGCACCGTCCGTCCTGCAGTTGCGCAGCCTTTTCAGCGCCGGTGAGCGCCACAAAGGAACGCAGCCTGAGTCACAGTGGCCAATGGGATGCCTGGATGATCCGGAACCCCGTAGATATGATACCCTCTGGTTCTGACTAACAGAACCATGGAAAATCTCCGAACTAAATGGAGGTTTCATGGGAAAATAATCCAAAATTAGCAATATTCCATGGCTATGTCAAATAACCAGAGGGTAAATATATCTATAATTATCTATAAATAGTCTCTATAGATTGCCATTGTTCGTGGATTTTGCATGGGGAATATTAAAAATCATCCTCAGCTCTGGTTGAAAGCAACGTCAAGCTCTGAGATGGTCTCAAATTGGTGCAAAACTGTTTCCATTTTGGACGTGAACTTCCGAACATGCACATTTGTGAGTTGCTAAAATGAAGTTCCCACTGGTTTTGCAAGGCCACCATAGGATCCGGTTCCCAAAATAGGCGATTAAGGAAGGATTCCCCTAGCGTAACCTGAATTCCTGTGTTCACCATCTGTCAATCCAGGGAGGCCCATAGGATCCCAAAGGGCAATCGCCTGACCGGTTGTTGGTCGAGGCCTACCATTTTGAATTGATCGGGCTCTGAAACAAGTGCCGCCGTTGAAGTGAAGTTCTGCATGAAGATACCCTCTGGTAAACTAACATAACTATGGAAAATCACCATTATTACTGGGAAAATCCACTATAAATGGCCATTTTCAATAGCTATGTTAAATTACCAGAGGGTGCTGTCCGGGAAACAAAATACTTTGGACCAATTCGGACCATCCCCCGCAACGAACAGTTCGACCTCAAGAGTTCGACATGCCAATTGTCTTCCAACCCCTGACTCACGGAATACTTGAGCTGTGAAGGTTGGGGGTATGGTAACATGTGAAAGACAAGCTGGATATGAAATATTATATAAATATGGTTGGAATGTGTTGGGTATGTTGTTCCACATTACATGAAATATCAACTTGTTAAGCCACCAGCCGGTGGCTGTGAAATGGATCTTGTCTGTGGAGAATCTGAACTGAGAAGAATGGATCGAATCTTGGAGCAACTAAGTGAATCAATGTCAATCAACACCAACGTATGATTTACAGACATGCATATGATGTATTAGTGGTAATCACCAGAATGTTGGGCAGTTATATGTTTATGAGATATCAACCAACAGCGCTGAGATGTAGACATATATAGACATATATAGACATATTAAGTCACAGCTATGTTTGAACAACGGAGATTTCAACATTTTCAACTGAGGAACATGTGCAATCTAAAGCACAGGTGAAACAGGGCGTCGGCGGATGTTACGCATAGTCATTACCAACATTTACCAACCATTGGCTTGGAAACTACATGAGATTACCCCAAGAACATATGAACTTTGTCCCTTCAAGCTAGTGATTTCAATGCTCCAATATTGGTGGATAATGGTGGATATTTCATGGCAAACTCAGCTACCCCAAGTGATCCCCTCCACCAGGTGGTCTTACAAAGAGGTGATCCACCACATTGTTGTATGCACTTGAGAGCCCCATGGTACATGGATCCAATCGGCCTACCCCCCCTCCTACTAACACGACACTCTTGTTGAACTTGCAGCGTCCCCCGTACGTTCGTCCATCAAACATGGCCTGTGGCTTGAAGCACCAAGATATGAAACAATGGGAATGAGAGCAATGATATTCGAAATAATGATATTCAAAAAAAAATAGTAAGGATCATATCAAAAGAACCTCCGGCAGAATGGAACATGAAAACATGAAACCAAAACACCCCTTACTGTAGATGTTAGTATCATTGGATTGGTTTAAGGGAAAATTTGCAGGACACCCCTATATTTGATGGGGAAAACCATGGTTTCCGATTAAGATTTTCCCTTCAACCAATCCAGTGATAGTAAGTCCCCATTCAGTTCTTCACGGAGGACCTGATTGCTGAGTCCTCAGACCCAACTCGTGGAAACACCGATTCCAGAGCAGCGGCCACCTGGCAAGCGCTCGCGCGTTTGACAAACTCCGCTGATGCCCGGAAACCAGGTCCGTTTTAAGCTGGGTATAGTATATGTTTTCCCAATTGTGGTAAGAAATCAAACTACTGAACTTAGTAAAACTTTCAATTCCAACAAAAGTCAACAACAAGGTGTTTATGAATCTGTATGATTCAAATCAAAAGGGAACAGCAAAAAGATTGGAAAACCTCCTGCCGGGCTGGTCAACGTTGACAAATCTTGGATGACTGGTCAGTGAATTTCCCATGAACATTTAAAAGTGACCCATGAAACTAGATCGCAAGCACAAGTTGACATATACTTTTGATGTGCATCCCAATTGCCATAAGTAAGTAATTGAGTAGTCACCACACAATTCACCCCACTTTCAAATATGTATATGAATATGTATTATATATACATACAATACACCGTGTGCAATGCATAATTATATATTATATATACAGTGTATGTGTGTATATATAGATATATAATCACCACCCGTTTAGCAGGGGGGGACGTTGTCCAAATGTAACGGGCATTACTAACGTCATTTTTTGGGGGGAAGTTCTGAATGTAAGATTTCAATTAAACAAAATCCACGTCTAAATGGAAGTCCGGCATTGCAAGGTACCCTGGGGTTTTTGGAGGGGACCTTTAAATGTAAGATTACATTGAAAAAAACAGACAAAACACACGTAAGAAATGCAAACAAAAATGTAAAATGATGGCATAAAGGTCTTCAAATAGCTGCAGAATTGCATAAAACCAAAAATGTAAACTGAAAGTTTGTAGGACCCCTATATGCTTGTAAACCGTCATGTGTTCTACCATTTTTTAAATCCTTTCAACATGTAGTATAGAGGAAGTTGAGGTACATAATTTCTTGCAAATTTTGGGAAAATCGTTGAATCTCAAAAAATGCAAATTGATATGTGGAAGATTGTGGAAGGTCATAAAAGCATATACCTGAGGTCCATAATTCCTTGCAGAAAGTCCTCATACAAGACAATAAAAGACACAAAAAAATCATGTAGCCGTCATATAACTGAGGTCCATAATTCCTTGCAAAAAGTGCTCAAACAAGACAGCAAAAGATATACTAAACACATGTAGCCATCATACACCTGAGGTCCTTAACTCCTTGCAGAAAGTCCTCAAACAAGACAGTAAAATCAGTAAAAGATACAAAAAAAACATGTAGCCATCGTATACCTGAGGTCCATAATTCCTTGCAGAAGGTGCTCAAACAAGACAGTAAAAAATATAATAAACTCATGTTTGTGGCTTCAGGTACGGATGTAATTGATTTCAGGTAGATTTCAACTATATCTTGAATGTAAACATACGTAGAGGTACATTTNTGTGGCTTCAGGTACGGATGTAATTGATTTCAGGTAGATTTCAACTATATCTTGAATGTAAACATACGTAGAGGTACATTTGAGGTACAATTGAGATACGTTTGAGGTACGTTTGAGGTCATATAGTTGCAATTATGACCTCAGTTATATGACCGGCTACATGAGTTTATTGTGTCTTTTGTTGTCTTGTATGAGGACTNATGACCTCAGTTATATGACCGGCTACATGAGTTTATTGTGTCTTTTGTTGTCTTGTATGAGGACTTTCTGCAAGGAATTATGGACCTCAGGTATATGTTATTATGACCTTCCACATATCAATTTATATTTTTTTGAGATTCAAAGATTTTCCCAAAATTTGCAAGAGATTATGTACCTCAACTACCTCTATATTACATGTTGAAATGATAAAACAAATGTAGAATATATGAAGGTTTACAAGCATATGGGGGTCCTACAAACTTTCATTTTACATTCTTGGTTTTATGCAATTCTGCAGCTATTTGAAGACATTTATGCCATCATTTTACATTTTTGTTCGAATTTCTTACATTTGTTTTGCATTTTTTATTCAAAAATGTAATCTTACATTTAAAGGTCCCCTCCCAAAAACCCCAGGGGACCTTAAATGCTGGACTTACATTTATACGTGTTTTTTTTTATTGAAATCTTACATTTAGAACGTCCCCCCCAAAATGACGTTATTATTGCCCGTCACATTTAGACAACGTCCCCCCTGCTAAACGGGTGGTTAATATATATATATATATAGATATGTATACATATATGTATACATATATATATATATACATATATATATATATATGGGATTTTCATAATCGATGATGAGAATCCCTATGAACCAACCAGTATATTGGAATGACATTTGGGGTTTGGGACACCGCTCAGATGTTTTGGAGGAAACTGGATGCTGGCCTGTCTGAAAATAAGGGATACCCCAAATTCTAGCCAGTTGAATAGAGAAGATTACTATAACCAAATGGGATTTCGGGCTACCATGGGCTACCTGAATTTCAGACAGACCCATGTGGTAAACAAAAATAGCATAAACCTCCCAATTTGGGGATAGTTGAAAACCATCCATTTTTGGTAAGTCAGTTCATGGAAAAAAATCACAGTGGCGCCAGCAGTAAGCAGGTTCAATTCCCAAGTTCGCCAGCGGGTCCGAACTATTTTTTGGGTTTCGGTTTCCGATCACTTCTGCCTTACTTGGCACCTGCAACAACCGGAGTGGCATGTTCTTTTTTCAAAATATTGGCATTGTAATCAGATTTAACATGAATATGGAACACATTGGAACACATTCCAAAAAGCCGTGGGAGTTTCGGTGTCGATCCACCCCAAAAACCAGGTGACTCGAAGCTGGTCCGAGATTTGTGCCTTGGCGAGTTGAAACGCTCCGGCAACAGATTTGTGGTTGATACCCGAATGATAGTGGTTCATTGTGAATGCTACTCCCAACTAGCCCTGGATGACCTGAGTCCCCATCCTCATCAATCAATATCTGTGGATGTTCCCGTCACATTCATATGTTGCGTAAATTCCATTGCTGTTGGTGAAACCACAGCTCTCTTCATGAGGTGTTTATCCTCATGTTTGTTGCTTCTATCCCATTTTGTGTGATGCAAACACCAAACTTTTGCTGGTTTTTCTACCAATGCTTAGGTTTTCTGCCATAGCATCCAAGCTGGTGCCCCATTCGGAATGGCTAAGTTGGTGAACATGATTCCAGTTTCACTAGGGTTTATAGTAGATACATCATTATATATCTATACTATTCATGGGGGTTAGAAACCAACAAACATAACTTGGGGGAGGAACGGGCTTGTATCTCTCAACAGATTTGGCTCTCGAGGTCAGATTTGCAAGAGCATCGTGGAGCCGCAGAGCGATGCGGACGAGCGATTGCAGGCAGCTTCCCCGGGGGTTCCGCAAGCGCTCAGCAGTTGGGGATAGCCCAGACTCATGGCAGTTGAATACTGCAGTGAGGGGCGCAGGTTGAGGTGAAAACCATCGGTAGAACCATGGATGTTCACCCCCATAAGTTGGGATACGAGCCCTATGACTGTGGTTATATATCCACTTATAACTGGAACTGCACTTCCAAGTAGGGAAAATTATGAGCCTCCGGATTTTAGGGTACCATATTTTTGAGAGAAAGCCATGTGGCAAAGGATACTAACTGGATATATCATGATATATCTACGAACCACAGTTGGGATTATGTACATTGATGGGTATACCCATGGTGCTGTTATACCTCCACAAGTCCATTGGAAACCCGATTGGTGACTAATTTAATTCTCTTGTTTTTCCTTGCTTGTGTCGCCAGTCTCTCGCTTTGCATGTAGCGTCTGTAAGACAACTTTTGCCCCGGCAAATGAAGAGTATAAATATAACACCTAATCGCTTATAACTGGAACTGGATACCCTAGTATGGGTTTGTCCGATAGTCCCTAAATCCATGGGTTTCTCATCATTTTTCCTATTCAACGTGAAATTTTTGGAGTATGCCCCATTTGCAGACATGTCAATATCCATGGTTTATTTGACATATCAAATATCTGAACATGGATCTTTATGTACAGACTGCTTTACTGTTTACTGTTTGTTTACTAGTTGTTCTGTTTCTATTCACCATATTTGGAAAAGAATTTGATCCCAGTTATTCCATATCTCGTGTCTCCATTGTTCTTAGTGAATGTTTCCAGCCACAGGAGATCCTGAAAGAGTTGGCCACGAACCTCTATACCTTCCAAGTTGCCAGCAAGGCAGCTGGATTAGTTTGGGTGTCATCATCAGAAACTGATACTCTCTGGTAATGACTAACAGGTTGCTATTGAACATGGCCCATTTATAGATGGCTTACATTGATTTACCCATTAAAGATGCTGATTTTCCATAGTTATGTTGAAGTACCAGAGGGTAAACGGCTACTAAAATGGTATCCCCCAATTAAACAGCCTAGAGGTTTGTTGATCCAGGGTTGACATGTCATAACCAATGATTGGGTATAAACATGAGGATAAAGCTTTATACAACCAACCAGTAAGGGGGTAAATAGCTGACAATGTAGCCTCAAGCTGCTTCTTGGAAAAAATCCTTGGATGTGCGCATTGCAGAAGCTTGCAAAAGCAATTACAAAGATGTGTTCCTGAAGATTAGCTGGTTTCATTTTTTTTTCTAAGGAATGCTTTATCATGTCCTCATCATTTGACAGGTTGCTACCCAAGTTCCAGCTTTTCGGCCACATTTTCGAGCTTTCACATGATTTCATTGATTCATCATTTTCCAGGATGAATCATATGTTTCACATTTCACAGAACCCTGACAACCTCTGGCAGACCAATAAAAGATTATAAAACCTTCCGAAAGGCCTTTTCAAACCCTTGAAACAATCCCTTCGCCCTTTAAAACAGTGCACAACTCTGCGAAAACCTCTTAAAGTCCTAAACCTTCAATTTGATGAATTCAGACGCTGACGATCCCACTAGTGCCATTAAAAAATCCATGAACATCTCATTTTTAATGGTTAAAATTCAATTGTTCATGGCTAAAGTCGATTTTTTTCATGATGAAATCATATGAAATCACCATTTTTGATGGCCACAATCACCATTTTTCCCCGTGAGAATCCCAGCACTTCCCCCGCGCTGCCAGGTGAAGCTGCGCGTGCCTCGACCCTCGCTGCCCTCGCTGCCCTCGCTGGCGCGCGGCGGCACCACGCGCTCGGGCTTTCGGAGGTTGATTGACAAGGCATCGATGTTGGGATATGGGATGTTTAATAGTGAGGATATTTATACATGGGGATATGATACGATGGATATTTTATTTTTGTTGATGTTTCTATGGAAGTGTCGGGATATGTATATATATATGATATACATGATAGGGATATAATCTGAGGAGAATATATGTATTTATAGTGAGGATATATATATATATAGGGATATATCCTCTGGTTGTTGAACATAGACCCTGAAAAGAGTGTTTTGTTTTTCCTGTGAGGGAACATCACTTGTACGGGTATTAGTGGTTGTATAGTAAAACATAGTTGTATAATATATATATATGCATATTACAATATGTTGTACATAGTGTAGTGATTATTTTTCATTGCAAGCACGTTTTCATGTACGTGTATGTATATATGTTTGTATTCATACGGTATATTCATACTTTGTATGCATGTGTATGTAAAATTATATGCACATTGTCTTTATATACACATAATATGCACTCTCTCTCTCTCTACACATACACGTGTGTTTGTATGACATATACACTATATGTATACACATTGTCAAGATATACACACGCTATTTAATTTTGGATATATATATATATATATTAATATTGCAGACATCTCTATATATAGATATGTCTATAATTTCTAAAGAATGAATATCATGATTATAGATGATACACTATGAATATCATCCATTATTCATAGTACCATAGCATAAACATCCTCTATATATATATATATATATACAGATATCCAGAATTCACCAATGTATTTATATAGGTGTGTACATATCTATATTTACACACACACACACTATATATATATATATATGTATATATATATATATATGTATATATATATATATCCCCATGCAATAAGCATTATTTGGGTGTATACCACATTTTCAGACACACCCATATATACCTATACATCATCAACATCATTTCCTTCCTTCTGCAGGTGGTCCACGAAGATCTGGACGAGGATCCGCGTCCTTCCGGTGAGACCGACGCAGACCGGGCGGACCGGGCAGACCGGGCGGACCGGGCAGACCGAGCACCTGCCGCGGAAGCGTCTTGGAAGCAACAGAAAGAGATGTTACCCTCTGGTAAACAGCCACATAACTATGGAAAATCACCATTTGAATGGGAAAATCAACTATTTCTATGGCCATTTTCAATAGCTACGTTAGTTTACCAGAGGGTAAACGAGAAAAATGATGAGTTAACCAAGAAACAAAGTGATTTCATGACATTTTACCAATAAGAATGGTGATTTGACCAATAAAGATGTTGATCTTGCAACAAAAAGAATATTTACTGGCGATATAATGGGATTTTGAAGGAATATGCATGAGATATTTGTGGAATATTAGTCAAACATGGCTGGCTGGGAAATTGTCCTTATGTTGGGGGTGACCCCCCTAATTCGCAAACGGAGTCGACTAATCCGGGTTGACACTATGGTTGATAATACGGCCATCGGGGGCACAATATTGGCATACCATACCAGCAAAATGTTTATGGATTTGTCAAAATTGTTTTCATCCCCCACCCCAAAATTTAAATATTATTTGGGATAACATTTAACAATTTCTTGCAATAGGGTGTACCTTATTTTCAGACAAGCCCATCTATTCATTTGATTGTCTCAAGTATGTTCATTGTATTCATTCAGCATCTTTAAATCTCACCAGTTTCCTTAGGTGTTGCTCTTCCTCTAGTAAACTAACAGTTGAACTGGAAGCCATGGCCCCCCTTATAGCTGATTTACCGTTTTTTAAACATGGTGATTTTCCATAGCTATGTTAAATTACCAGAGGGTATGTATTCAAATTTGGAAGAAGTTTTGACGGTAAAGATCCATTTTGCCATCCCTCTAGAGAAGAAATACAGGCTCAAATTGCCAAGAGGACAGATGTATCTTCCAAACCCCAATTTTTGGGTCTTTATCAGTTGGAGGATGGTAAATCCGTCAAATCCCCATCGATATCTTTGGGAATGAATTTCACCTTTAACATCCATCTTAAATCCATCTATTCCACCAATTGTTTCAGATTTTTCCGGGTTCTTTTACGTTTTTTCACCTGAAACATCCATCTTAAAACCATGCAAATCTTCCATTCTTGCCATCTTCTCCATGAAATTCACCCCGGTGATCACCGAGGAGCAAAGCCTGGAGCAATGTATCGCAGCGGCACGGCGCGAGGCGATTGAGCTGGAGCGACCTTTTTCTCTACCGCAGGAGTGCCGCGGAGAGACGGCACCGATGGATTGTGGTGAATTGTTTTTTATCCAAACGTATCAAGAGCCAACCAATGATGGATTATTATCACATCAAGAGTAAATGATTGTATATATACTTATATATACACATAATTATATATTTGTATATGCATAATTGTACATATATATATATATATTTATTTCTCTATATTATATAAATAAATATGATTAAGAGTGATAATAATAGTATGTGTGTATACATATGTATATATGGTTGGCATCGTAACCTTTGGGGATAATTTAAGGAATCATAGAATCAACAAAATGTCCCAAATTATAATGATGATCTGTTAGAAGGTGGTTGGATAATGGTTTAATCATTGGGGATTTTTGAAGGCATTATTGGAATTCTTATTGGGACTTTTTAATGGGGATGGTTAGGATGTTATTGTTGGGTATTGTGTGGATATATTTTGGAGATGGATGGGGTTGTTGGGAATCATCCAATTATGAGGATGAGTTGGAATGAATTGGAATGGAATGGAATGGATTGTTGGGATTGTTGGTATATGCCTATCCAATGATCTATAGCATGATTCTACAGCTCATAGTAATTTCCAATTGATCAGTATATGTATATAGCTAGGAAAGTTTAAGAGGATCAACACTGTGGTTGGGTTTATTTCGGGATAGTCCGAGAAATTGTGGATGGTATAGGATGGTATACTCATTGCAAAGTGGTTAGGAATAATATTACCATATATACTATCATATTGGGGAATTTAACGATTATAATTGGGACATTAATATGGGGATTTCTTAAGAAACCAAAGTTAATATGCTATCCAGTCATCCACAGCATTCTATAGCTATAGTAATCTATCGGGACAAATAATAATAGAACTATATATAAGGATAGTTGTTGGGATTAGTAGGGACAATGTTATACTGGGAACATGATCTATACATGGGGAAATGTGGGAACTATAAAATATTGAAGAATTACCATGATATTTTGGAACTATCCCAAGTATCCCAGCTATTTGATTAATATCCAATTGATCAATATACATATGTGGCCGCCCTCTCAAAATGCAAGGCCCTGATCCAGACCCTGGACTCACAGGCGATCCAGAGACCCGATCCATACCCTTGATCCATACATCCCTCGGAAGTCACTCGTTCCCATACGTCCGGATCACTGCGGAACGATCCATACCCGTTTCTATGGCAATCTAACGGTTTGCTACGGAAAATCATCATCTATAATAGGTGAATCATTATGGGCCATGGTTTCCAGTTCGCAAACTGCTACATCACCAGAGGGTACCTTATTTTATTTGGGGGAATCCACATCCATAAATCCCAGCGATTTTTAGGGTACCAGCTGAGATCCGAAAAAGCATCAAGAAAAACCTCCCAGGTCTGCGCTGTGTGCGGTGGATGTGGCGAGTCAATTGATGCGCGGGTCATTGGAGGACACCCACAGAGACGTTTTGCAGAGACAACTGCGTGAGAGAGACAGGGGGATAGGACATATTTGATCAATAATTAATCGCGTTGGTAGTCATTCCACCGGATTAAAGACAATTTCTGTAACAACTGTTGATTGGTTATCAGAGTGGGTCAGTTGTACTAGCTGGTTGCTTTTGGAGAAGTATAAGCCATTTCTACCAGCATTTCATGGATGGGATAGGGGATTGTTTTATTTCTCAAATGGTAAACTTAGCGACAAACATGGGGTCTCTGGGCACTCTGGGCACAGACACTTCAGAACGACCTCACTGTAAACGATGCTTAGTATGGAAAACAGAGCCAAACATGGGAGGCGACTATTATTATTTAGAGCAAAATCATGTATTGTGATATTCATTATTTCAGGACTCTAGTCCTCAACTTATATCAAACGATTATTTCATATTAAGTATGTCCAGGTTTGTGTATCATTATAATCGCCAAAGCTGCCAAAGCTGAGCAGTTTTCTGGGGTCTTGCCATCTCCAGGACATCCGGAAGATCCAATTGGCGTTGCTGGAGTTTTGATCCACTGCTGCGAAGATCTTCACACGTGACGCCTGGACCTGGCGCCTGGAGATGCGCTGATGATCTCGATGTCATGGCCATGGACTTCAGCCGGGATCTGCGTGGGCGGAGATGTGTGTCAAGGGTTGGAAGGAAAAAAGTCGTGGCAGATTTCTTGTTGGGTGCTGTCAAGAAAAGAGATCAGTAGCACAACCACGAATATGCCATTACAATCCCTTGGATCCCTATCGTATCCCACTGTTCTATATGAATACGCCTATCATCAAACAAAGAGTGTATTCCAGTTGTGATTGATTTTAGCCCCCAACTATCCCACTAAAACACCACTTTTGTTTGTAAAATCCCAAATATATCACCATCATCTTTGTTCCCAGAGCGTATCCTGAATCCCCCCAGTCGCATGAGACGAGGTCGTGGCTCCTCCTGAGCTGCCACCGGCGACGGTTGAAAGTTCCACTTCCAAGCGTCGGAAGGCGCCAATGTCTTAAGCAGCGTAAAAAAATGTTGGCATATGGAGGTTTCCTAAAATGGGGGTATCCAAAAATGGATGGTTTATAAGGAAAAACCCTATTTCAATGGATGATTTAGGGGTACCCCTATTTTAGGAAACCTCCATATATTAATAGTAGAATTATTTATAGCTAACATCATATGAATCATAAAAATAATCCCGCAACTTGGACGATATATTAAAATACGTTAAATAGATCACTACAGTAATTACCCAGAGATATGTTTGGAGTTTTAGTAGTTACAAGTCATATAAACTCATCTAAGTGTAGGTATCTGAAATTATTTCTACCATAAATCCCAGTTAGTCTACGATTTGGCAGTGGTGAGTACATGGCCCGGTAAATGAGGGTTTTGAACATGACTTGAAACAAGTATTTGTAGGGAATTCTATTTTCCTTGTAGTTTGGTGATGTGAAAAGTTACGACGTTCACGAACCGCTGTTGGATTACGGAACTCTTCCCAACTGAACTTTTCAGGTTGGTGACTTATCATGATTGAGCCAGATGGGATTATATTTTGGGCCGTTGACATACGCTTTTGCTGGTCAAATCATGCCAGTTTCGGCGATTTTTTCCATGATTTCTTGTGATTATATCAGTTTGTCTTCGAATAGGGTACCCCCCAATTTGATAGTTAATCATCCTTTTCCCAATTAAAATGGCCATTTGGGGGTATGATATACCCTATTTTCAGACAGAAGACATTCGAGCTCGAAAGCAGATTCTGAAAAACAAAGTCACCTAATATGCTTTATTTGATCATACATCGTCATAAATCCCAATGTTTGATGGTAAAGACCCGGGGACAAATTCCAATGAATTATGATCCCGTGATATGCTCATACTCCATTCATATCTGGCCAAAAAATCCCATGATTGTCCCATGAAATCCCTGCAACACTATTGTTTCACCCCAGTCGTGTCACCAAGCCCCCGGCCGCGTGCAGGTGACCACGGTGACTGCACCAGCGCTCCGAAGAATCACAGCAGAGGAATCTGACGATGTCGTGGAGGCCGTGGTCGAACGTGCTTTTCTGGGGGCTGATTTGAGGCTGAATTTCTGGTGTTGTTTACCAGGAAATTTCATGATGATTCTATGGTGTTATTGTTGTTCAATTTCATTGTGAAATTATGGTGATTGTTTGACACGTCATGGTGATTTCCATGGTGATTCTATTTTGAAGTCATGTGGTAAACCCAATGTCATAAACCTCCAATTGGGGATGGTTGCAATCTAACCTTTTTCGGGAAAACCCGGGAGATATTTCTATTCCTAGCTTCGCTCAAGGTTGCGGAAAGCGTGCCTCCCGCTGAGTCGGATGATGTCGAAGTGGCTTGGGGCTCATCCCGCTTGAGCAACTCCAAAGGGGTTCATGTTTGGCACCAATGGTCACTGGTCGGGGGGTGGTTAAATGCCCATCGGCCATGAGTGGTCGCATGAGAAACCAGGTGAATGGATTGGCTAGAAAATCTGCAGGAAACCTCTGGTTTTACTCCCAATTAGCCTCTGGTTATTTCAGAAAATGGCTCACTTATAGATGATAAACATGACGATTTACCTATCAAAATGGTGATTGTCCAGTTTGCAAACCATGAAATAACTATATGCTGTACACCACTAGAATATAGGAAATATGATATATAATAGTTTAAAATATGATATATAATAGTTTATAACAATCCCATAATATATCCCCATAATACTATATAATAATACAATATCCACATCAAAGTACTTGGCATGTTCCCTTCAACTGCTTGGTGAAAAGTCCTCCTCCTCCAAGACTCACCGAGGTTGAGCCCGTGAAAAGCTCGGGCCGCAGCGATTTATGGGGATGTGATATGCTAAGGACAATAGAGACAAGTCTTTGCAGAATATATATATATATAATATATAATTATCATCAATGATCTCTATCTATATCTCCATATATACATTTATATGTATATACTATATATATATATCCATCAATCCAGTTGGGATCTAGCCCAGGGGTTTAGGACTCCAGGATTGACATTCACGATGGTCAGGAAAACTACATGAGTTTGTCGACAGGTCGCAACAGAATCCCATTGTTTATTGTTTTTCTACATTCAGATCGAGAACTAATTTTCTAATTTTAGCCAAAAGCATATCAGGGTCATGATATTGCCATATAATATTCATTATACTAGTAGACTTTTCCGAGTCTTCCTATGTTACATATGGGAAATATGTGTGTATATATATATATACACACACCCCACCAAAAAAGAACTATGTTTGTCATACGCGCCTATGATTAGTATTGCAGCTTTGATATATATATATATACATAATACATGCATTTCAATGCCTATATAAACTACATATATATATATATCTAACATATATATATATATATATACATAAACACATATTATAGCTATGAATACATGTATATATATATTTATACATAGTCATCCTGGAGTTGATAGATTATGGAATATGACTATCTACTTGGTATATCACGTTATGTCCCATTTATAACCCTAGGTTTTGTCTAGCATGGATCCTGCCGAATACCAATGTATATATATATATATGTCATTCATATGATATACCCCATATCTATTATATCTTACCCTGTTCTTTTTTTTGGCCCAAAACTCGGACTTTCGGAGGTTCCGCGCTGCGGACGCCCGCGGCCTTCACGGCCTTCACCTCCTCTGCGAAAGCCGCACCCAAACGGCCCAAGAAGGTGGCGGGCCATGGGATGGGAGGGTTACGCCCTGTTAGATTTAGATGGAATCATAATATAATATATTATCAATGTTTTTGTATATACAAGCTGTTATGATATGTGACTTGTTATGAACAACAAAATACACACATTATATGTATATATACATACACATATTATTGAATAATGTTGTTATTCATAAATATCTCTCTATATATACACATATCCAACTGTAAATATGTTTATACATATATATATATATATACATGTATGATATAGGACATGAGCCACATGCTTTTTTTCAGTGGGATACACATCCAAGAGTCGGATCCTCTTCCTTTTGAACTGGAGTTGGAGCCGGTATTTGGCGTCAGGATATCATCCCCACTTTGATATGTGGTTTCATCAAGATTCGCTGGCATTGATATTGATACCCTCTGGTAAACCAACAGTTAACATAACTATTGAAAATCACCATTTTGAATGGGTAAATCAACTATAAATGGCCATTTTCAATAGCTATGTTAGTTTACCAGAGGGTACCCATTGGAATGCTCCCTGTTTTCCTCAAATTGCTGCCAGGTGCCAAGTGCAAGCGCGTTGGCTGTGGAGGAGCCGAGATAACCGAGATGGAGACGTAGTTCCAGAAATGGGGTACCCTCCTGTCAACATACATGTGGAAAACCCCAGGTTTTGATAGGAAACTAATCTACATTCATGGTTGGAAAACTCCACATCTACGTTAATTTGCAGGAGGGTATATCCCCAAGTGGACATGAATGTTGATGGACAAAATGATGAGAATTCATTGCAATGGTAGCTTTAAACTGCATATTTGCCCTGGTTTCTAAGATGTTCTAGATAAGATGATAAGACATGAGCAGGGTTCAGTTGACCCCTCTTGGTTGATGATTAATTGGGGGTCATACTATCCCTATCGATTGCAGATTATCCCTATCCATGAACTGGGAAATCCGTTCTTGATCAACCAGTCTACGGGGACAACATTTCGGGTCTTGAACACTGCTCAAATGGCCATCACTCCATATAGGGAAAATTAATGAAAATGACAATCCCTTGGAAGGGGCTGGGCCTTTTGCAGACACACCCAAATGATGCTTAAGATTCTTAGGGAATCATCCTAAACATATGAAAAAGTGGTGACTATTTGGTGATGAACAGCCAAGTTTCTGAGGAAACGCTCACCCTGCTGGATGAGGAATACCCTCTGGCAAGCAGCTCCATCATTTGAAAAATCAACCAGCAATAGATTATTCACATTTAGATACCAAGTTTTCATGATTTGAGAGCTAGCCATGGAACTGAATCATCCCAAAGATAGTGATAATGTCTGATTTGAGAATTACAATGTGGTTGTTTAACAATATATAACTATGGAAAATCACCATCTTCATTAGGTAAATCATAGTAGATCATCATAAATCATCTACACATGAGCAATTGTCCACAACTATATTAGATAACCGGATGGTATAGTAATTTGCCCAGATGTGCACCATTCAGAGTTGAAGCGGGAAGACAGAGCTAGAGGGTCCTAAATGTGGACACAAACCAGCGACTTGCAGATAGGAACGAGCAATGATAGGGGACAAGAGATTGGGATTTTTTTCAGCAAGAAAGTAAGTTAGTTCCTTCCGGTCTTGAGATCTTTTTTTCGATTCGAACCTAGTCATGTTCCTGGAAATCTAGGGACGTCCGGCATCTCGCAGATCCGTTTCCTCACAATTCTTTGGTGAATTGTTCTGGCCAGGTGGGAGACGAAATCACCAAGGTGCACCTCTGGGCAGCAGTTTTCGACCTGAAATCGGTGATAGAAAGGGGATGTACCCTCTGGTAAACTAACATAGCTATGGAAAATCACTATTTTTAATAGGCAAATCAACTATAAATGGGCCATTTTCAATGGCAAACTGTTAAATTACCAGAGGGTATATAGAAGACTTTTGGTTCAACATTGGCCTACATTGACTAAGGTTGGCTAAAGCCTTCTTGCCCAAAGTCTGGAAACTTCCAAAGGATTGCCAAATCGCCGTTTGGGTGTCTTGTGAAAAGTGCAAGATAAAGTTTGATTCTTATTTCTTTCCAATTTGAACTTGTGATATGCCATCCCCATGTTGACATATGGTTTCACAACAGTTGATACGATTTTGTTTGAGCACATTATGGTAACCCCAAATATTTCGTTGAAGAATCATGTTGGGTCTGTCTGAAAATATGGCAATCACCCCAAATTGTCATAGCTGATGTTTCCCCATTGTATTGGCATTTCATGGCTAGTTCAGACCCATGGATATTGCAGGCGCCAAGCACAAGCGCCGACGCAGAGGTGGAGGTGGCGTTGATTGATGATAGGGACTTGCACTACCAAATATAGGTAATCTTTGGTACTGGCAGTAAGTAGGTCATGCAGACTCACCATTCATGAATTATGGCAATTTTCAATCATCAATCCTTTTACGGGGCCCTCTAGTACTATCGTCATGTATCCATTTCCAACTGCAACTGCACCCCCAGGCAACTTTGGGGGATGAATTGCTGTGTCCTGTGCTTCTAGGTGGGAGAAGAAGTCACCAAGGTGCATGATCGAAGTCAGGGTGGTTAGCAGTGGCAGGGCAGGGAAAATTGCTATGGCAAAATAGGGCTGACGCCCGCAGGGGTCCAGAGTGACACCATGTTGCGCCTGGTTTACATTGACCTGTTCGTCCCATTCTCGACTCCAAGTGAAACAAACCAATATTGACAATGAGGTTCTTCAACGAAAGCTACATTTCCGGCCATCTGTTTTGAGGCCAAGAATTTGAATTGGAGGTCATTGAAGGGTACTGAGTTACTGGGTATCTGGCAAGTAAATCATCTTACATCCTATTTCACCTCTGTGCCCCACGTGCCAAGAATGATCAACACAGATTTTGCTCACCAAACTGTGAACACCGCAGAAGCTTGGCGCTTTCAAACCCTGTTGTAATGTTCCACCATAGAAATGGGATGCTCAACCACCAGTCATTGTTTCGACATGTTTCGACATTCATTTCTGTTTTGGCATCATAGTCATCAGCATGTGTCGTCCTGCATCTGAGTTGGAGCGTTGGGGGAAAAGTGCCAGTGGCAGAGATGGGGGTAGGGCAGGGGGCACAAATTCGTGCGATCCTCCACGGATCCCCAAAAATGGGGACACATGATCCAAGTTGCACAAATATGAAGTATCAGTTGAGTACCACTCCAAAATATGGTAGTTCTATGTAGTTCTTTTCCAGTCCAACATGTGTCAAACACTAGCAACGTCATTCATCTGAAAGTTTGGGCTAGCGATTGTTTAGATTCCCCCTGGTGATTGGCGGTTGCCATGTTGGTTATGTCCCCAAATGTGTGAGTTTAGTTGTGTTCCTTACATCCTCAATAGCTGAACATCCCTGGTCCGACCACTTTGATTCTACTTGATTGATGTAAAATTAATCCAGGTCCGTCAATCATGCACTTCTTCTATCATAGCAGCCATAGCATCATGGAAATCCCCTTTTCATGGAGGTGTTTATGGGAAAATCATATAAGATCATCGAACTAAATGGTGGATGTTCTAGCAAGCCATGTTTGAGGACACCAGAGGGTATCTGCCATTTCCCATCCCAGGGGGAAACTCCATTTGTTTACTGTTACCCTCTGGTAATTTAACAGTTTGCTATTGAAAATGGCCCATTTATAGTTGATATACCTATTAAAAATAGTGATTTTCCATAGCTATGTTAGTTTACCAGAGGGTAAACCCAAATTTTGGTCTTTCCGTCAGGTGACCAACAGCGGGGACTTTTGGCGCGTGCAGGTTGGGAGCCCCATTTTCAGATGCCACCAGTGGCACCATCTTTTCGCACGGCATCTTTTTGGAGGGTGCGGCTATACGGGGGTTTCCTAAAATAGGGGTACCCCAAAATGGATGGTTTATAATAGCAAATCCTACTAAAATGGATGATTTGAGGTACCCCCATTTTAGGAAACCTCCATACTGTATATTTACACTGGTTTCTAAGATGTTCTAGCTTAGATGGACATGGGCAATGTTCAGTTGACCCCTGTTATGAAAACTATGAATTCAGGGGTTCTACCCTTTTTCCAGATAATATTGGAGATTATCATGGATTCTCACTGTCCGTGAACTGGTCATCCCCTGATATCCATTCTGGGGATCAGTCTTCGACCAACCATTCGCCACTATCGATCATAGTCTATAGTCATTGCCAAAACAATTGACCAACGATTATAGATCATGAATGATCATGATTATAGATTGAATGACATCTGAGTGCCATGTTCCTATATGTCATTTTGTTACTACATGTTATTTTAGTATTATTTTAGTATTGTTATGGATGAATTTAGACTATTCTACCAGCCCTTATTGTCATTGTAGTACTATTATTCTAGTCATTAACTAATCATCATCATAGTCATAATCATAGTCATAGTCATAATCATAGTCATAGTCATAGTTATAAGTATCAAATCATGAACCAATCATAATCTGTAATCGTTCACTACTATTAGAGTAATCCCCTAACCCCCCATAGAAGTGCTATTTCTTGTGCAACATTTCTGCAATGTCCTTCCTTCACGGCGCCGAGATCGAAGCGATCTATCGAAGGCGCAATCCGCACAAGCGATGGGCTCAAAATGGCTGCCGTGGCGATCGGGGAAGTGTCTACGATTTCCGGTGAAAGAAAGTGATTTTTGATGGTGAGCTAATGTGAGTTTTCCAAGACAAAAATGGTGATTTTACGATGATTCAATCGGTGATACAAGGGGATATATCAACCATGTATTGGTGGATTAACTAATAGGGATCAATGGGATATTCCTGGAAATATAATGGGAATATCATGAGAGAATATATGAAGATAATATACATAACCAACAACATGTGATATGGATAATATATTTGGATGATTTGGAATGACCTCACGTCGTGACATCACTCGAATGATAGTTAGGATTTCGGGAATCATCCCCAAATGGCCTTATGATAAGAGCCATTTTTAGGTGAGCGAATTGCTATGTTTCAGCCAGATTTAACGGAAGACTCATGGGAAAATTATTTGGAGACAATAGAAATAAAAAGTTAGCTAAGTGGGTTTACAACTATAGGCTAATTGCTGGATTCAGCATGGAGATATCTATAGTTAAATAGGGTTATAAACCAGCAAACAAAACTGGGGGAGCCCTGGCTGCATTGAGTGGGATGATTTCGCAATTTATAATTGGCTCTATAGTCCCATATTCATATCTGTGTCAACAAGAAAGAATCCCGAAAAATATAGGGTTGAATCACGTCCCAATCAAAATATGTTTCTTCATCTTTTTACAAAGTAGTTGTGAAACTCTTAGCAGCTCCTTGGCTCTCCATTGGGGAAGATGGATACCTATAGCTCCTTTGCGCCCCACGAAATAGTCTGATGTAAACTATGAGGGAGGGTTGCAGACTCAGCCTGGACCCGGTAGTGTTTCATCGTGTTGTTTGCACATCTGAAACAAGGAGCGGACATTTTCTGGAGATACCAATCTGATATCAAATAAACTTCTACAAAGACACGATGGATGCAGTCATAGAAGAGGTTTGACACGCAGCGATGAGATCTGAGCCAACCAAAAATATAAGTGGGAAGATGTCTAGCAACCTCACTGGCTGACCATACCGCGAAAATGTCTGTTCAGGATTGGTGGAACCATTCCAAAAAATGCAAACCTGATCCAGGTTTAGGAATTATCTATTTGGTGGTTGGAAGGGAGCGGTTCCGAGCTATAGCTATCCATCTTTCCCATGAAATCCAAAGGATGAAATTGCCAAGTCAGACTTTCCAGCCGCCGACATGTGCGGATTACCAGTCCTTCTTGAGGGTTGAAGCAAACAGCCACCATTATCCTTCTATTAGACCACAGCCAGAATTGGTGGGGAGAATCTTGAGGACATCGATCCGCAGTTGGTTAACCTTGGTTTGCTGTTGAATGGACCAGCGATTCATCAATCCGTTGAATCATGGTATTAACGGTAAAAAAATAGTAACACACCCTTCAAACCACAACCAGAAACCATGATAGATCCATCCCTCAATAGATGATGGTCAGGATTAGGGGCATCATCCCAAAATGGCGTCAGAGCTGATTTCCGAACTACATTTTGTCATTTGTTCATGTCACTTATTTGTATTCGGGGATGATACTAATCACATCTAACCACCAAAAAGTGGGGATTGTTTCAATCCGGAACCATCCAAAAATTGGGGATGATACTAACCAACATAGGTGGGTTATTGTTGTGTTTTGCCTTGACATTTTCGCAAGTTCTGGGCACAAAGTTGTCATCTCTAAGGCTATCGGAGGTGCCCGGCATGATAGAGTCCCTGGGCCTGGGCTCCGTCATGAAAAAACCTGGAAAGAATGGGGAAGACAAATGGTGTTTGATACCCTCCCATAAAATGAAAACAATGGGAAAATTGATGGGGATATATATATATGTATCATATTCATATTCATATTCATATTCATATTCATATTCTATTCATATCATATCATATCATATCATATGATATAATGGAGAGATACCCTCCAGTGTCATCAGCTCCGTGGCTGGAAAATCCCCGATCAAAATGGAGGTTTGAGTGGGGAAAATCATCGAACTAAATGAAGGATATACCATGAAGCCATGATTCCCGGAGGGTACTCATCTGAAATTCTGAAGTTGCCCTGAAAATGAGCTTCAGACTTCAAAGCCCGCCAGGGGTTGATAAATCCAGGATTGATATCAATGCAAAATGATGAGTCCACCAGTCAGTTGTCTACTCTTCAGATAGACAAAGCCAAAAAAGATGGATTTTAGACAGTGGGGATTTCACCAAACCAAGCAAAAATGGCTGTGCAGGCCAGTTTAATCTAATGCACAGCATCCAAACGTTACAATTGGATCAGACAGATCTCGGGCAAAATATAGGGTATGCCAAGATTCAACTGCAATGATGTCAGGATATGAATTGCTCCAGAGGAATCCATTTTATCCTGAAGCAATGCACACCAAGCTCGTTGCCTCCAAAGACTTTGTACCATTTTGTACCCACGGATCGCATCCGCATGAAGTTCTAGTCCCCCACAGTGCCGATGTTGTCCACCGGGCCCTGCACGGCACTGAGGAAGTACAAAGGAAAGGAGTTGATGTTGTACAAAAAGGCCAGATCCAACTGAAGTGAAATCAAACTACCGAAAGTCCGGTCCGATATGTTGCTGAAAAAATCATTGCGTAAGCCATCCATTCTTTGGAGGTATACGGTATACTGGTACTAGATGGTACTGGTATATCTATCAAACCGAACCGTTCAATTGGACCTGTAATGTGGTAGCAACTCTGCCGTAGACCTCCATTTTTGTGGTCCCACATATCCCACCAATTTCTGCGAAGTCTCACTCGGGATGGTTTATGGCTTTCGGTTTACCAGATTTGATACTGGTATGGCGGTAGGACCATGTTCTTTCATATTTTTATCATGATCCATCCATTTCACCCAGATATCCCAGATCCGTCATTTGTAAAAACCTCCAATTGGGGAAGGTTTTTGCTAATCATCCATCGCAATGTCATCCCCAAAAATACCGTTCACCCCTGGGCTTTTCAATGGGATGGCACCATTTTGGAGCAGATTATCGCCATTTGAGGGGAACCCCCGCAATTGACCAAGTGAGTCGATTACTTCAAGGGTTACATGAGACGTCCATTTAGCGATTGCATCCTCATTGATTGTTGCATAGATCCCAGCGATTGGGATTCCAGTTTGCAGGTTTATCATCAAACCCAACTTGAGAATCCGCATTCATTTGTTGTATGTCAACATGAGCAATGATTGGGATCAAAGAAAGTTTTGCAGACATGGCGAGCTGTTCGATTTGGAATTTGTAAGAACTATATCCCCCTACTCATCGTAGCAGATACTATCCAAGCGATATTTCATGAAGATTGGGGATTGTGTATACTATCCATCAATGGTATATCCCCATTGGTTATAACCACAGACATTCTTGGTAAGATCCCACAATGACTATACTGAAAAGTAATCATAGTAGTTATAATCCAATCCTATAGTTATCTTATGCCAATTTTTCACCATTCCATTTATGGAAACGATAGTTTTAATCCAAAATATTCTATACCGTAGTTGTTATTTGGCATCCAAAATAACTATCATCCCCAATTTGTTTCCTGTTCCGCTATAGTTCATATGGGTACCAGTATGGCTCAAAATTATTAACCCTATAATTGGATGGTTTATGTTAATCTACCATTAAAAATGACCATTTGTGGTACCATAATTTTGAGCCATAGCCATATCCCAACAATGCTGACTGAATTCTGCGGTGATTCTTTGTTCACGACTCAACCATCGCAGGTTTGCCTACGCTACGATCTGGATTCCTCGAAGTGATGCCCCCAACACGACCGAACTCGTCATGGTCGAGGGTAAATGCACCGTCTGAATGGCTTTCTTTGAGGTCGTTCAACTGGCTCCGGATCAGTTGATGATCTCATATTTTTCATTGAGTTTCCACTAACCAATGGTGTTCCCTCGTCGTTCGAGGCTCTATGCAGATCCCAAAAACTGGGAGTCAGAGGACAAGGCACGCGGTTTGATGTCGATTCTCGACCTTGGAAATAAATGGATTGAACAGAAAATCATGGATCTAAATGGTGGATGTTTGGATTTTCCATTGCCATAAGTTGCCATGTTAAACTACCGAAGGGTAACCATCCAAGAAATGGCGAACATTTCCGGTTCAGGAGTTTTTCCGGTTCTTCGCCCAGATCAGTGATTCAAAGCACGAGGCATACTGTAGAAGATGGTTATCCCTACTCTGGTTCAGTAGCCCCTTATTACAGGGGTTCCGCATTCCTGGCTACCGCGGTGTCTTGCAAGCTTGACTTGAATATATTGAAATATCTGCATGCATTATATATATATATATATATGTATCCATTTATCTCCCCATAAATCCCAAATATGCAACTTGACCATCAGCACATATTTTGAAATTTACCATCCCCATCCACCGTCGTGACCCCGCAGCCGTGGCACCAGGATGTTAAGGATGATGACGAGGGCGCCGCGCCGGCGAGTGCTCCTTCTAGCTCAGGTGCGCACGGACTCAGGGAACCTCGGTGGATGATTGGGGATTCTACTAGCCTTTGGCAATTTAACATAGCCATGGAAAATGGTGACTTATAGTTGATTTTCCGATTAAAAATGGTGATTTTCCATAGTTATATTAGTTTACCAGAGGGTAGCCTTTGGTTATTTAACATAGCCATGGAATAGCTGGCTAATTTTGGATGATTTTCCCAGCTAGAAACCTCCATTTAGTTAGAGGATTTCCATGGCGAAATGTTAAATAACCAGAGGGTTCCCTTTTTTATATCACAAGAATAATCCAGGTGAATCTCAACCAACCAGTATTTCGCGGAATGAAAGAGGGATTTTCAACACTGCTCAAGTTGGTTTAATATGGTTGAATACGGGATTCAATGGGATTTATAGCTGATTTATGCAAGCTGAGTTGACACACATCACTTGGTTAACGTTTGGGGTTGACTAGGGAGATATAAACAACTAGTTAAATCTAGTGGGTTTATAAATTAACTTGTAACTCAGAGGCCTCACCTTGTATGATAGAAAATAGGTGGTTTGCAGGTTTTGATTCGTGGGGTTACAGTCGAATTCCGAAGACCGTCTATCAAACTGGAACAGATGGGGTTGGAATTCACAAATACGGAGCCGCAATCCCAAAGAATCAATCAACGAGGTGCCATGATTCAAATCCACTCCCACAGTTACCTCGCTTGGGGCATGGCTCGACCTTGGCACAAAAAGTGAGTTACAAAGCTGGACCCAGGGATCAAACTCTGCATGCTTCGCTGTGATGGCGAACAGCATTTTGATTTTTTAGAATGTTTCAGTTCCCACCAAACCTTCACAATCTTGAAAAAGCTGTCAGTTTCATTGCCGATGGGCTAAACCCTACGCCTTTACCATATAGAAAGGGGACGAGGATAGCAAAACCAGCTAATTGGATGTGAAAACTGAGGGTATATTTGGGTTTCGACCCACCAACTTTCCCAACTGTCCATCATCTAAAGCATGGCCAATACCCATTCTAGGGTCGACCATCATAGGGCTTTTAACATTCAACCCCAAGAGGTAATATGATGGTATATGATGTACCGCCCCCAAAAAGATCGAAAAGTCAAACCCACAAAAATAGAGGGGTATAGTGATGAAAAATTGAACTATACCCATAAACTATAGTCCTCCAATAAACTACTGTTCAATTGTTTTTGAGGGACTATACCCAATGGTTCGCTATGGGATTTTGCCCAGGTTTCGCACCTGCAGCCGTTGCGTGGCTTGGCTCAGCATTATTTGGAAAGCATCGGAATTTCATCCCACCAAAAAAGATAGATCGCAAATATCAATTTCAGGTTGATATGATCGTTCATGTGATTGTTTGATGGTTAATGTGATTATCTACTGGATGACTATCCAATGGTTAATATGATCAGTAATATGACTGTTTGATGGTTAATATGATCGGAATATAGATCTTATTTCAGGTTAGAATCAGATAAATTATTGTTAATATGATGATTAGTATTGTGCTTTGATATTAGGTGATTCATGGTGGGTGAAAATATCTATGTGGTTTCAGGATGTTTCAGGTATTATCATGTATTATCCATTATATTAGATAAGAATAAAAAATAACACTACTCGTATGCCCAGAAGTTTATAGTGATAGTCCGTTATCAACTAAGTGAAAGCAGTGGGATTTGCCAGGTATATTATCCAAAATGTCTCAACCATTGCAGATTTGGGACTTGTTTGAGTCCGGTGCATAAAAATTGTGCCGAGCGAACTTCAAAGCAGTTTGATGTTTTACGATGTGTATCCTGGGTAGTGGCTCAAGCATCCATCTAGTTCATGGTGTTTTTCCTGAGCTAAAATGGTAAAGCTCTACTTGGTGGACCTACGATCACCAGGTCAGGTGCAGTTGGGATTCTAGTGGATATAACTATGGTTAATACACCCCATGTTTGTTGGGATATGGGGCCCCCAACAAACTATGGTGAAATATATCCACGAACAGTTCACTGGAACTTCCAAGTAGGATCACGAGGGGTACAAGGCACTTTCCAACTGGGATGAATTCCGGATGGCTTCCTCCGGAAGTTGGGAAGCAGCTGCTGTTCGATGGTGGATAAAACACATGGTTTCCCAGGTTGGTAAATGTCCCGGGAAAATTGGGATTTGAAAACTGTGTCTGTTAGAGATGTTCTTTTGTTCCCAATCAAGACATGATTTGACCAACCTCTATCTTTCGCCAACAGGGTTGTTTTTTTCCACAGCATTTGCTCCGAGGCCCTCTGGAAGTCCCTTTGGTTCAGGCTCCGTGGGTAGCCTGCGTATTCTGAGCATAGGGAAACAACCAGGCATATGTCTGGAATTCAGGAAGATGACTAGAGAGATAAGAAATATGACTAGGAAAAGAGCTTCATTGCATTTTTATAAGAGTAGAACTGTGTATGACAGGCTCAAGATGGCTCAAGTCTCTGGAGTACCAATGGTCCATGCTTTTTAGCTGTAGCCAAGTATGAAGCATAGTGATGGATTATGGATAGTTGATGGCAGTTGTGGCTTGTAGAAATCCAAAATTCAGCAACACACATTTTGCCATCCCTTCACTATCGTTTTGTATTTGTTTCACACGAAATCTGACGTCACCTGGGCGCTGCAGTGGAGGTGTGCTCTTCGGGAAGGAAGCATCCGCTGGAAGCGACCTGGTGGAGAAAAGACAATGTCACGACCAAAGGACCTAATAGCCATGGTTTGATGATAACTTCAACCATTAGTCAATTTGTCAGACTTGAAATAGTGAGGGTACTAATTAATCCAATTTAATAGTGATGTTGTTAATTCAACATGATAATCTTAAAATAGTGATGTTACTAAGACCCATGTTTCAATTCAAAACAGGATTTAAGACCCATGATTATCTCCAAAACCGATTGGCATTCTTAGGATTAGGGTTGGTTTAATCACAATCTACGATGAATGAAGCACTGAATAGTGAGATACCAATGTTCATAGTAATTTATCACTGTTTTGCGGATAACCCCCTAAAAAAATCCAATGAGTTACCCTCTGGTAAACTAACATAGTCATGGAAAATCCCCTATAAATGGAGGTTTTAATGGGAAAATCATCCAAAATTAGCCATTTTCCATGGCTATGTTAAATAACCAGAGGGTAATTTCAGGTTGGCAGTACCGCCCAGACACTCACAGGCAAAGTTCGCAGGGTCTGCCTGAAACAACCATGATGACACAATATGACACCCAAAAAGTTCATCGGATTTTGCGAATGTGAACAAGGTCTGCTTTTTGTAGTTGTTCCCCTAAGATGGTTTAAAACATGCTAAAGCCTACTGTGGATGGAAGAAATCCTGCATCACCTTGTTGGTTGAAACCCTATATATAAAGAAACTATAAATAGTGGGATAAACCACCTATCAACTGGTGCAGGATTTCTTCCATCCATTATATCGCCAGGGTTTTAACATGTTTTAGTCCCCCAAAATTTTGTAGTAGTGAACTATTGAGCCAAACCCTTCAAATCATGTTTTGGGACTGCTTCTGTATGCCCGCAGAGCCATGTCCTTCACAGGCCCTGCAGGCAGCTGATGTTGCGATGATTCAGCAGCGGCTACTTTTCACCTGTTCCACAGGGATGGATTTGCTTACCAGGATGAAGGCAATCTGGAGATACCCGAGGATGACCCGTTGCTGATAGCAGTGGACATGACCCAGTTGCAGTGCAACACCATGGCAGCTTCGTTGCTATGCAACCGGGTGTTCACGAAAGAAGTGCTGGAAACTACACGCTTTTCCATGTGAACCAGGAAAAATTGTATGAAACATGCAGAGCTGTACAGCAGCAAGTGCAATTCAGGCGCTTTGGGTCGATACTGGCTGGCGAACTTGGCGTGCCCGTAGTGACGGCGGTACAACTGTTCAACTGCATTGTGTAGGACTCCGCAGGAGTTCCGGAGTTGCGATCCGCAGGGTGAGCATGGCAGGCATGGCAACAAAAAATGTGTCCCAGTGTTACTTCGCAGCTTGTTGAGAACCGCATTTTTCACAGTTCATGTATGTTAACAAATTTGGAGGTTTCCTAAAATAGGGGTACCCCCAAATCATCCATTTCTTTTTTGATTTCCCATTATAAACCATCCATTTTTGGGTACCCCCATGGCTATGGAAACCCCTAAATGTATTGAATGCCAAAACCATGAGACAATGAAAATCATCAACCGCTGAGGCCTCTTTGATATTCCACCGCCTACGGATCCGGACAAGAAGATCAACATCTTCGCCAGCAGCACACAGGCCGAAAGCGCCGCTCGAGTCGCAGGTCATCAAGGGGGGTTGTGTTTTTTTTCTCCGGACATTGGCAATAGATAATGTAGATGTAGTGCAAATCTAAAACTGAAATATGACGTCAACTGTAGATATAATGTCAAACAATGTGAAACACTATTTTAAATCCATCAACCAATCTTTCCAAATTACCATTGATTACCCTATGAATTCATCATTAAACATCATGAATCCAATAAACCAGCTGGTATAGCAAATTAAGAGTTTGACCCCGAAAATGACAAATTCTTGAACTAATCTTCCAACCCCAATGCCAGGCGGAAAAGCGTTTCGCCGCAGCCGACGCCATGACCAGCGGAGGCCTTCGGATGCTATGGGCTGCGCATCGCGATGCGACATCCTCGGGGTATGCTGAAACATGTTGAAACCACCAAAAGGAGTGAAGTTCAGTGAGTCTTAGCGGCCTTGACTGTTAGTCACTTTTGTTGAATGATGTTTGATTATGTTTAGTGACTTACACCGATTTTTTGTGCATTTTAGTGACTTTTCATGATGTTTAATGAGTTTTAATCGTTTCTGTGGACTTGTAATGACTTTTAACTACCACCAAGAATGTGGATCCCATTCAACAAGCGGATTTGTGTCCTCCAAAGCTGGTTCTCAACCACGTTGGATTTGACCACCAAGAAAGTAGACCTATGACGACTCAAAAATGTGGACCTGAAAACCCCAAGATGGGAACCAGGCCCTTTCATATTGTGCCATCGAAAATGAAAACTTCCCAAGCAAAATTCATCGAAACACAAATATTGGTAAAGCAGCTGAATAATTTGCTGTGTGCATCCTCAGTGTGCAAACCTATGCATTTTCACTGGCGACCATTGATCATAGCTGTCCCTTTCCCAATGTTTGATGGAGTCTGATGGAGGCCTGTGCCCCATGTACCAAACTGACCCCTGGAGTAAAAACGCGAAAGGTAACACGGGGCCATGCATTCCCAGCAATTTGGAATCCAATTGGAGAATCAACTGCTCTGGGGGCGTTTTCCAGTACCAGTTCATGTCGCCATATTTGGCTCGGATGGGTGTCCTGATCAGTTGATATGTGGTTAATAGATGTTAATAGCATTTCATCACCAAGGTACCCTCTGGTAAACGTTTACATAACTATGGAAAATCACTAAAATCACCATGCTATTCATGGGAAAATCCACGATTTCTATGGAAAATCACCATTTTTTTATGGGAAAATCCACGATTTCTATCACCATTTTCCATCGCAAAACCGTTCGTTGACCAAAGCCACGAAGCACCGACGGCTCCAGGCCTTGGGAGCGAAGGTAGCGGTGGCCTTTTCGCGTCTCGGCGGAGTTTCGCAACCACCGGTAACCACCAGGAGGTCGAAAAGGACAATCCAATTGACAATCCTACTAAAACTTAAATCTTTGGAATCAACGACTTATAGTTTACTATCCTGGCAAGAGGGATCAACATGATCAACGACTTTTCCATCTTTCATTTTCGATCATGGTAATTGTTCCGGAGGATTCAATTTAACATGTCATCAATCTTTGAAAACAGCTACATGTACTTGTTCCAAGGGCTGGGACGCCCATCACTTTTGGAACATTCCACTAGACTTCTGCACGCAGTTGAGGTGAAAAAGTATAACCCTGGTCCCTGTAAATAAGGTTCCTTAAGGTATTTCATGTATCCGCTTATAGTTTCTAATTATAGAACCATAGTTTACACATAATATATGATACATGTTATAAATATATACGATATTATACATATATATATATACACATATCACCCCTATAACATCCTATAACTATGGTGAAATATCTCCACTTCTTAGTTCACTGCAACTGCACCAAACCCTTGATCCGAGGGAACTGGAGCTGCAGCCAGCATCTTTGGAACCTCGGGAAGCTCAGGCCAGTTCAACGGTTTCTTCAAGGCTTTCTTCATGTTTTTTCAGCTCAAAAGGCTTCAGTTGTTCGGAAATCTGATGGGAAATCGGGAAATGGGGCGATTGTTGTAATTTTTGTTGGTGGATATTTAGGTGGAACTGGGATACTGTCAATGTTTCACATTCCGCAGGAGGAACTAGCCTGTTTGCTTCCAGTGCCCCAGGCTGGGGGGAGTGGTAGGACATGGCTGCAAGAAATGGAAACATCAGCCCATGGCTTTCCTTTTGGTTCATTTCATGGAGATTTAACATGTTTGTAAGGGTTTAACGAAGGTGAGTATAGAGATTGTGTTGTTCCGAGAATGGGAGATTGACCTTCAATTTATGGCCATTCTAATGCAGAAAGTCATGTTCTGAGATTCGATTGCCTCGTTGGAGATGAAATTGAGAATCAGTGAATCACTAAACTACCATCCAATGATTGCACTTTTCGTCATGTTGTGTTGGCGGTCCCCTTTGATTAATTGAAAATGGCTGGATCATTCCCAGCATGGACAACTAAAATGTTCTGCAAATCCAAGGAGTTTTCTGCCAGCAATATTGAAATACCAGACTATGCTGGGTTGATCTTGCCATTCAATTTGCGTACTTGGAAGTGCAGTTCCAGTGAGTGGATATATGACCATTCTTATAGCGGTTTATATCCAAAGGTATGGTGTTGTTGTTTTTTTTTAAAAAAAAAAACATGGTTATACCAATTGATAACACTGCAGCAACAAGGACAATTATTTTGGTCGCCATGAATCTATGATCAAGCACCTCGTAGAAACCTACGGGACGGAGGGTTCGGGTTACCAGGGTACCTCAAGGTGAAACCCGAAAAAAGTTCCCAATTGTTCTTTGTTGGAGATTACGCAAGATCCATGCTTTCATCCTGAAATTCCTTGTAAACATCCCAAGAACCCAGATGCCATTGTTTGAGGTTCATCAACTATACTCAATATTCATAGTTATCCAATGTTATCCATATGTATTTCATGATATCCCATATCCCACTATATTGCATTGTATCTCACTATATCCCCAGCTTCCCTGGTTGTCTTAGCCATATCTCCATATGGCCATGGGACAACCATGAGATTTGCTCCGCTAGGCTCTGCAAAGGCAGATGAGGCTCCGAAAAGTAAGGCAGTGGACCGACCTATGCGACCCACCCGATGGAAGTTGCGAGGTTGTGATTAGTGAATGATTATGATTATTTAATGCTAGTAGTTGAGGCTAGTAGTCAACGCTAGTAGTGAATGCTAGTAGTGAAAAATGTCAATGGCTACTACAATAGGAATGTGAATGTGGGAAAGCCAATAGGAAACCTATCATTTGGCACATGGTTGGAATCCCACCCATCTATGGAGATATTGGGGATGGTTACACTGCATGTTATGAAGATCATTGTTGTGATGGTGAATTATACTACTCTATTATAGTCTATCAATCTGATGTTTTTTACTAGCCCTATTCTATTGATTCTAAAGAAGACATATGATGCTTATTATTGTTATTACTAGCCGATCAATCATGGTGCATCATTATTGATGTGTTTTTCCTATTCTGTCTGTGAAATGCATTGCTGGGTCGAGCTTAGCTTGGTGAAGGCTAGATTACCCGAGCGGGTAAACAGACAAAAAGAACACTTGATGGATTGGTGAATTCCAATCGTGAGCTTCTCGCCCGGTCAAGGAGTTGGTAGTTCATTTCTGGTGAAGTTTCCTAACGGAACACTGTTCTGCATGTCTAATGTTCTGTTTAAAACAAGACAGGTCTTCAAGTTGGGATTTATGAAATAAAAATTGAGAGTGATTTATTATTGATGAAAGGATATAATCCTCTGGTGTCATCAGCTCCTGGAAAATCGGGGGATGTCCCAGCCACGGAGCTGATGACGAGGGTAGAAGCGACTGTTCCAGTGTAATATCCAACTATATCCCCATTATACCACCATGTTTCTTGCTTAAATCCTATAATATCATCCATACCCTCTGAATGTCTTATGGTTTTTTCACCTATGTAAAGTATTGAAGGCCACAAAAAAAAACAGGTCCGACCTTGTGTCATCAGTTTGCCAATCTTGCTTTGGTTGTTGACTGTGTCTTTGATATAGGGGTTTCTTAAGTCATGGGGGATCCCCAGTCGTCACCATGGTTGTTTCAATACTAAAAATTGGTCATCCATGACTTGAATGATTTGGGGGTGCCCTTTACCAAACCCCCATGTGTTCTCAGTTCAATTTTTTTTGGTTGATGAAATTCTCATATTTCTTCTCAATGAGATGCGCAGGCTGCCCCAGCTTTTCCACCCACCTTCCCCGGACCCTTCGGTTGGGAGCCTTAACACCGACGGCCGAGCCCCTGGATGCTGTGGCACCAGGATCTTGGTTTGGTGATTCCTCCATCATTTCCAGCTTTCCGGTGTTTTCGGCACGGGGGTTGCTAGAAACCAAGATCTACACCATGGTTTCTGGGGCGGGCTGGTATTATTTTGGAGGAAGGGATTAATAGGGGTCGAATGTTCACCACAATATGTGGCTTTCAGATTAGGAAACACATTACATAGGGGAACCCGTGTGCAAAACCATGGGATTTTGTCGTAGTTCTAAATACCCTCTGGTTATTGAACGTAGCGATGGAAAATCACCATGTTGAAGAACAGTAAATCACCATGTTTATCATCCATAAAAGGGTCATGGCTTCCATAGCTATGTTGAATAACCCAAGGGTCAATTCTATTTTGGAGTCTCCCCATCTTCCAGTTTCACCGCCCAGGTCTGGAATCGGAAAAGGCCCCAGATGCCAGCAGTTCTGGACAGCTGAACCTCTTTGGAGGTGCTTCCAGGGACGGAAAAAACATGTGAATTTGAATATGGCTTACCCTCTGGTAATTTAACATAGCTACTGAAAATGTCCATTTTGTTCGTTGATTTTTCCATCAAAAATGGTGATTTTCCATAGCTATGTTAGTTTACCAGAGGGTACTCGTAGTTTGAAATAGGGTGTACCCCCAATGCTTATTTCAATATTGAAAATGATTATTAACCGTCAAATTTTGGGCTTCCCTATTTCGTGACAAACTCCATATGATCCCATATGTTTATAGCAACCCAAAAAAGAGATAGAAGGTTTTCAAAATCCAAACCTCAATGGATTGGTTAATGGGAAATTTTACACCTCTATATTTCATGGGAAAATCCCATGGGTTTCCGGTTAAGATTTTCCCTTAAACCAATCCAAAATCCAAACCTAAAATAGTGAGACGAAGTCATCACTCTTCGGAATCTTTCCTGGTGATTTTTTTCATCTCCAGCAGATCAGTAGCTTTCACAACCCCGGTAATCTGTTTAAGGTGATCCACAGCTTTGAATCAATATTTTGATGAAACAAAAATTGACAAAAAGATATATCAATTGACTTATGCAACCAAAGGTGGAATTTAATATAATGTATTTTTGAAATTGATTCATAAGTCAATAATCAACCTCGACTTGGGGATGGCGGAAATCTCACCAATGTTTGTGATTGGGAAGAGTGTACGGAGTTGGGTTTTACCAAACTTTCCAGCTATTGTTGATGCGCTTGTTACACAGTTCAATGCAGTCAGTTTATGCTATTTGAACAGAGTTTTCCAGAGCAATCCCATTCTGCTGACAGATACTCCATGTCCCCAAAGTGAATAGATCCACATATTAAACCAAGGTTTCCTGAAGGGTACCCTATGGTTATTTAACAGTTTTGCGAACTGGAAAATCACACTTTGTAATAGGTAAACATAGGTAAATCATCCACAAATGGACCACTATTTCCATAGCTATATTAAATTAGCGGAGGGTATAGCAAATATTAGGGGCAGATTAATAGACTTCTGCTGTTGACGTATATATGTATATATGTATATTACATAGGTAGATAAAGAAAACATCAAATCGCGACCCCAGCCTTGACCTCCACAGCGAAGCCTGATCGGGGTTTAGAAAAGGCATGTTTGATGACACCGGTGTCGGTCGAATCCCAATTATGATCTCATTCAGATCCCATTAAATCCCATTAAAGATAGTTAAATCATGGTTAAATGATGGTTAAATTATGGTTAAATAATTGTTAAATAAGTTTTTTCTGCATCTTGTAGAGGTGAGGCGAGCCCCAGCACAGGCGCGGGTTTTTCCACAGGGTTCATGGATTCCGGGGCGTAGCCGAGCGACGATGGCGACGATTTCACGGGAACGAAGTGGGAATCCTCCCGGGGAATCCTCCCCTCAAAGGTCCTCAAAGAAATTGTGGATCTTCAAGGAGTATAGTATTTATAGATATAGTATAGCAACCCGAAAATATGGAAGAAGTTAGGAGCTCAAGAATACACAGCGGCAGATATCATTTGCAACATCCTGGATTTGCCCTATGACTACATGAAAAACAGTGGATCCTATTCATATACGAACAAGCATTCTTCAACATGCATGTGCTGTTCAGCATGTTTGTGCCATTCAATATCGGGGACAACACAAGTTGCTATGTACACATCATGTGACGTTGATCCATCGATCCATCAGGATTCGCGAAGAAGTTCCATAAACATCCATAAACATCCATAAACATCCATAAACATTTTTTCTTGGACTGGTGAACCGCGACACCGCAACATACTGTCCCGTAAACTCCCATGGATGTGGAAGACCCACCATTTGCCGATGATTTTCAGGCAGCATCTTCGGTGCGTCCAGTGGTTCTTTGGGAGGTGATGGGGGTGAAACGGAGACTGGAGGATCATCCCACAACTTGTAACTGATTAGTAAGCGTGTAGTTACCCCTCTGGTTATTTAACATAGCCATGGAAAACGGCTAATTTTGGATGATTTTCCCATTAACAAAAATCAATTAATAGGGGATTTTCCATAGCTATGTTAAACAACCGCAGGGTAGTTCACCCATTTGTGTATCGGATATCGAATCGGGGACTTACAAAGCAGGGTTGCTAGCCACTAAGTGGGATGATCCTCCAAGTACCCTCCAGTCTATTGACCGGTGGCTGCGATCTACCCCTGTTGGTTGATGATTCGTTCGGGGGTGATATTACCCAATACTGTTACATTGGGGTTGATCATAATAATCAATGAACTCGGAAAGCCTGTTGAAACAATAATGGCAAAGGAACAACAGAAGGTTTTGAACAGTGCTCAATTGACATATGGAAAGCTCACCATGGGAGAAGATGTCCAACAACGACATAGATTAAAAAAAAAACATGTTGTTCTATTGGATGATAGTCCCGAATTCATGGCCTATATCAGTTTATTCTGGACCAGGTCGGTGAGTTGTTGCAAATAGCTAGACAAACCGGCCCTAAAGAGGGGTACAGGAAAGCCTTCCACCAGTTAAGTTGGTAAGCCCATCTAACTATAGCCTGTAGTCATGAAATGTCATGAACCAGCTTAGCTACCGCAACTTTGACCCCTTTCTATGGGTAAAAGTTGATTCCGAATCGCGAAATCGTGTTTTTCATCATGTCCGGTGCAGGTTCGGATGCTGGTTCCCTCTTTGGCAGCAATACTGCTAGCGGCGCGGCGCCCTGGTGTGTCTAGGGGGTTTCTTGGGCTCCAGGCTTTGAGAAAGGAGTACCTGGTAGGCGATCTTCTGCTTACAGATTTTAAGATATTTTAAGAGCATACTACCGATACTACCTGTTACTACCTTCTGCTTCTCATTTTTGCACGAAGTTGAGACCTTCAGCGATTGTCCCAGGTGGCAACATCTTTGCTTTCGGAGCAGGTGTGGCATGGTGTGGCGAAGGAGATTTCAGGAATAATGGCAACAAAATGGTGATGGAAAACTTCAATGTAGTTAAGGTCGAAGCCCAATAAACATTGCCTGGAAAGTTGTTAAGGATCAAAACTGAATTATCCACCGGATGTGACATTCCGTGCAGCGTTCGACAGTGCTGGATGATAGGGTTGGAGCTTCCTTTGTGGCCTGATGTGGTGGAGAGTCTCTTTGTGGGATCTAAAGAAATTTTGCCATTTTGATCATGAAAGAGTTGGGTTTCTCATGTGTCTTTCCTTACCAAACATTTCGGGTACCTTCAGCTCCCATGGTTTATCCTCTTCCATATTGAAATGGCCAATGGCCAGCAGCAACGTAATAGTGGACTTTGGATTTTCAAATTGCGTAAAAACCTTCACAACCAACACTTATAGATATCCTATTTTTATCTATTTTTACCCATACAATACCTGACAATGATTCACAACCGATCCGGTACCACCCACTGTAGCCATGTCACAGGCCATGTCCTTTATCTGAGTTAGGGGCTTTGTATAGCTCTTTTTGAGCCCCATGGATCAAAGTTTAAGGCCACATCCCATGGAAAAGGCAATGTGTTGGGGCTCTCGACTTTGACTGGAAATGGTACAAAACGGGTCCATCCTCTTTTTGGGATTGCCCTTTTTCTATTGTTTGTCTGGGATTTTCTTAGTCAGACAGCCAATTTTGGTGTGTGTGTGTGTGTGTTATCATTCTGGGAAACTTAGAGAAACAAAGCAATGTCCAATTCTTGTTCTTGATGTTTGGAATGGAAAAAAAACAACTCAATGGTTTGATAGTGATCATTATCTTTGTCATAGTCCGGTACGAGAATCCCCCAGCAGGTAAATCCACGGCCATCCCCGCCAGATGACCAGGCAATTCTGGCAGTGATGCTATCGGTGGCCTATTTGCATCTTGGCAAAGATTGTGTCGTTCAAAAAAGGGAACGCTTTAACGTGACCCGCAAACAAGACCTTTAGGAAATGCGTTTCATTATGTTTCATCCCAATTTTGATAGGAAAATCATATGGAAATGAAGGGGGTTGGATTACCAGGCAGTTCTTTTGGGGTTATAAAACTTCGGATTTTGCTTAGTAGTTCTGATGGCCAGGATCTCCCCCATTTGGGGTTTGTCTGAAAATAGGGTACTCCCTAATTCCAGTGATCAATCATCATTTTCCCTCCGGAAAAAAAAAACAAAACACATTTGGAGGGTATACCCTATTTTCAGACACACCATTTTTTGCAGCCGATCTTTGGACAAGAATCCGGTTGACATTGTTCTTAGCAATCTTTCTCGCATGTCTTATGATCAAGTTGGTTGGATAGATTGGATAGTATTCCCATCGTAGTGGGGGATGATCATCAGCTCATTTTCATAGGGTTTTTAAGTATTTGGGGAGTTCCTAAAATAGGGGTACCCCAAAATCATCCACTTTGATAGGATTTTCCATTACAAACCATCCATTTATTGGGGTACCTCCATGTATGGAATCCCCAAAAATCCCATGAGGATTTCCATTGTGGGACGGCCATAGCACCTGTTTGGGGTGAAGGGTGAAGTCTTGGCAAAAGGTGAAGTTATGTTAATGCATCAATTGGTTCACATAGCTTGGCCAATATATGTTGATGTAATGTATCAGTGGTTAATTTTGATGTGTCAATTGGTTACCCTTTTTGTTGTGAATTGGCTTTTCTGTATCTACCCAGTGGTGAGCGAAGGGAGCGGTGCGCTGAGCTCTGGTTGTCTCCATATGAACGATGGGGAACCGACCGGAGCTAGGAATTGAGTTTCCAACCACATGATAGAATATACCCTCTGGTAAACTGACATAACTATGAAAAATCACCATGTTTAATGGGAAAAATCAACTATTTCGACTGGGCCATTTTCAATTGCAAACTGTTAGTTTACCAGAGGGTATGCATTTGCCCTGTTCATTGTTTTTTTCTGGAACCCACTGACTACCCATCAATTTTTGGCAGGGTGGCGAGCTCATCGCCATGTGACAGGGATCTGAAATCCGAAGCACAACATTGATCATCTCAATCATCTCCAAATACCCTCTGGTATTGCCTAACAGTTTGCTATTGGAAATCCTCTATCAATGGAGGTTTTAATGGGAAAATTATCTATAAATGGAATATTAATGGCATACCCTCTGGTAAACTAACAGTTTGCAATTGAACATGGCCCAGTCGAAATAGTTGATTTTCCCATTAATAGCATGGTGATGTTTCATAGAGATGTAAACGTTTACCAGAGGGTATGACAAACTACCATGGAATACCATCCAACTTGATGAAAAATCACCACGTCTGCTTCAAGCTCAGGGCACTGGAGCCACAGCGAGCTCAGGCGTTGGGATGAGATCTGAGAGGAACCGGGCTCAAGATATGGCTGAGAATTCGATGTTGTTCATATTTGTTGAATTAAATTGGTTATTCTATGTTGCCAAGAGTTCGTATTTTATGGTCTAAGATATTATTGACATAAACAGTTCAATTCCCATGTTTGGCTATCATGTGGTTGGGAAACTCGAAGTAACTCCTTGGCTCCCCATTGTTCATAGGGAATATGAAGGATAACCATTATTCAGCGAAATATCTTTAGTTTGATTAAAACCCGGATGATATATGATAATATATGATAATATATGATAACAACTTATCTCTACAAAATATACATATGTATATAACATTGAGCATCCAGGAGTTGTACATGGTTTTCAAGAACTTGCAAGGCCACTTGGATGATTCCTGGGCCCCGGAAACGCCTCTTCGGCTCGAGCGATTCAAGTTCCATCGCTCCGTTGATCGGTTGATGAATTGGGCTTTGCCTCTGGTAATGGGATATCAAAGTATTATTAATGGAACAGTAATGGGATATAAATGGGATATTTGTTGATACCCTCCAGTAAACTCACAGTTTGCGAACTGGAAAGCCACCATCTTAAGAGGTAAATCAACTGCAAATGGGCCGTTTTCAATAGCTATGTGCAAAAACCTGGGGTTGTATTGACTGACTTATTACTTGACCCATCTCCCAAGGTAGATATCAAAGGAATTTACTCGAGAGATTGAAAATACCATTGTTGATTGCTTATTCGGAATGATCGATATGGAAAGCCGCGCAATTAAAAGTAAACCATGGTCGATTAGTTTATGATAGGAAGATATAATAAGATACATATATATATATATTCTGGGCTCATTGGGGATTATGAACTAAGCCATATTAGGGAAATCTATCAGCCAACTAGTGTACTGAGATCGGATAGTGATATCGTTAATCTCTCAAATGAGCAGTACAGATATCCTCTGGCAATGTAACTTAGCTGTGGAAGATGGTCCATTGGGCAACATGATGTTTTGAAATCCCGCATTGACATCCCATTTTCTAGCTGATGTTCTGATCATGTTGCCAGTTCAGCTCAAAAAAGAAGAGTCCCCAGTCCCTTTATCGACTACGATCAAAGATTTTTCAATGGCGGTCACAGAGTTCATTAATTGGCTTTGAAATTGGCTGTATAACCAATTACAATATAAGTACCCTCTGGTTATTTAACATAGCCATAGAAAATTGCTAATTCTGGATGATTTTCCCATTAAAACCTCCATTTATAGGGGATTTTCCATGGCTATGTTAAATAACCAGATGGTATATGATAGTATATGTAGCAATCATTCTGACACTAATTCACACTCAAACGCATCGTTTCGATTCGCATCAAACGAGTTCCCCCGTTGCTTGACTACACCCGGAGGCGCTAAAGCAGATGAGCCGAACAAGGTGGACAACCAGATGGCAGAGTTGTGATCCCTAATTTTCATGGAATTGTTTTTTCCGGAAAGATGATATCCATCAAATATCATGAGAGGATGGGATATCCACATGATTTTTCCACTATCTGGTTTCTTTCGGCAATTGATTGGCCATGTTATTGTAGAAATTCGAGGTGGCACCCGCCAACCATGGCATTCGGAAATTTGAATACTGCTACCAGTTGATCTCAGTTGATTCTTCCATGGAATTGCAAAGCGGTTGCAACTAATTATCCATGAGACTGGTGTATTTTACCTGTTTCCCTTTATGAATGGTAAGATTTGGCTACATCTTTGGCTGGTTTTGGAGACAATTAGACCGTCGTACATTTATCTTGTGTGGGTGGGAATCTGATATCCCGTGATAACGTTCGCTGGGAAACTCATGGAACTCATTGGGTGTTACTTTGGTATCTAACGGCACCAGCGGTTGGAAAGTCGCACATATTTTGTGTAGCGAGTGGACCATACTTGGAAAGCAGTTCCAGTGAACCAAGAGGATATCTTTCACCATAGTTATAGGGGCTATATCCCAACTTATGAGGGTTAAAATACCATGGTAATACCACTTCATAACCCCAACTGCCCCAACTGCCCCTTTGGGAATCCCACGTTTTTTTTCGTGGCTCAAGCTCCGGTTGTGTTTTTCAAAGAGCATCGTTCTTGTGCCTTCTGCACCACTGCAGAAAGGTCCATGGGAGACGGTTTTCCGAAACGGGCAAAATCCTAGCATCGAACTGTTAGTTTACCTGGTCACCTCCAACATATTTGCACCCCCAAGTGCACCATTCAAATCATTTGGGGTCACTATTAAACCATCATATAGGGGGCTATCATTCGGTTTCTCACATGTAACTTTGGATTGAAGTGGTTCCACAAGCAGTGTCCCACGAGGTTTGCCCACTGGGCCATAATTGTTGACCACCTTCTTGATCTAGGCAAACATATGTTCCAAAAGAATCTGTTGGAAAATTGAGATGAAGGTGAAGGATACGGAATGTGGATTGGTATGAATTGTTCTTTTGTGGGTAGAAACTACAGGAAACTAATGTTCTTGCCCCCAATAGGTGGCTTCTGTGAAATATTCCATCCACTTTTCGGCATGGAGAAGTCTCTAACAGCACCACGACTTCTCTAACAGACTCCCAGTCACCTTTGGCAAGGAGTTCAGACTCCCGGTCAGCAATTTTCATGATATACCCCCAATAGTTACAGTAAGGGTCCCCAAATGGTTTTTGTTTGCCAGTTATCATTATTTTCACGCAAGAGTTCGGCTAGCGGAGTTTCACTACGATTGCGGGTGAAATTCACCAGATTTTGTTGATGGAGTCCACGTTCATTGTTTGGTGAAGAGTTTCTCAAGTTCACCCTCCAGTAATCAAACCTGGTTTGCTGGAAAAACCATCATGTAGATGCATGTTTTTCCCAGCAAGACAACCTATAATTTTCGTCAGTGAATTTCCCATCCTATCATCGAAGGGTGGCATTTTACTATCCCATTGTATCTACTATGATATTTCCAGTAATATTTCCAGGAACATATTCCGTGAAGATCCCGTCATGGTAAGTTATATTCCCATGATATTCCCATGAGTCGTCCATATGGGTCAAAACCTATGAATGTATCATTTTTTTCATGGGATGAACATCCATTTTTATCCCAGCGATTTTTTGATGTTCACCTGGGGTACAAGGTTTTGACCCATCCCCATATTGATTCCCATGGTGTTTTCAACCTGACCTTGGCGACCCCAGGTGGTCGATGAGTGGAAAAGGCCACGGAAGCGAATCCTCGTCGGCGGCGTCCACAGGAAAAGAAGTCATGACGCCAACGATGTATGTATAATATATATATATATACACATGCGTATATATATATATAATACACATATACATATTTATATATATATATATATATACACGTATATATATGTATATATATATATATATATGTATATATATAAATGTGCAAAGCCTAATGCCATAAACCATCCCCAATTCTTGTGGTTTATGAAATTGGTTTTGGGATGATATAAAATGACCCCCACATGATTGATTTAATGGGAGGGTTTATTATTAGGTTTTCAATATATATATATATATACACTGTATATTTGTATACAATCTGTGTATATGTGTATGTATGACTTAATCCCCAGCTCTCGTATCTCCCCCGGGGGCTATCCCACCCTTCTTCACCCCCAAAATATATATTTCCCATGCTATTTGCAGCATTTGGCTCCATAATACCTACGTGCTACATGTACACAAGCTACATGTCGTTTACATACTGCCTGTATACATTTTTCTACCAATACAGGACCCATAGAAAAGATATACGCTACCCATATCTTACCTACCAGCCATATATCAACTATCTTACCATTTGCATGCCTATATACAACTTATGTATTGCTCATAGCCTACCTATACACCCAATTGTATGCATCTAATTCATATCGAATATATACCTAACATATACATGATATAGACCTGATATAAACCTCATGTCTATAGATTTATATAACCTAGACGCACAACCTAGGTACAATTCCCAATACTCTATACCGAATACCCGTTCACTACCAATTTACATAACTGCCACCTTACTCCCCACCCCACACCAACGCCACGGGGTAGGGGGGGACCTTGACCATTGGGTGGGAGGAGAACATGACCAACAAACACTTGGGATTCAAGCAACCAAAATTGTGGAAACCAACCATGAAGTGAGAGTAGAATGAGGGAGATCATGGGAATACGCGGCCAACAATATGATATGATTTGGGTTGGTATCTACTTGCTAATTGGAATCCAACGGGATATGAATTGGAAATATACTGCCATGGGACGTCTAACAAACCATATCCAAATTGTGTGTCTATGTATGGGAATAGGGCGTAATTACCCCCAAATCAACATTTTAATGAGATAAATGATGATCAGCCAGTGGATTTGGGGGTACCCAATTTTCAGACAATCCGATATAGAGTTTGGTATCCACTTTCAAAGCTCCAAGGTGACGGACCCCCAGTGATGTTAGTTTGTTGGTTTATAAACCCTGTGAATGGTTTAGTTATGTTCTCCATATTTCTCCATACATCATAGTAGTGAACCAAGGTAAGTCAAGTTTGCTAGGCATCACGTTGTAATGGGAATGCTGCCGTTGATTCCGTCCAGGATGGATTCCACACGTGAACAACGGCGTCTTTGCAGATTCCTCGATCTCCTCGGGCAGTACCAGATCTGAAGACGACCGGAAGGATCTTCGGGATCCAAAAGATCGATTCGCGCAGCGAGGCGGCTGTGGGCACCTACGGCCTGTCCCAGTTGGACGTGTGGTTCAAGCCTCGGGTGCTCTGAGGAATCCGAATCAGCATTCCAATCAGCGTGATCAACGGACTCCAGATGATCCACGGAATGATCATTGGAATGAGCCCTGTCTCTTCCATTCCTACACCACGGGCTGTCTGAAGGGTCGCTACTGTGAATACTCGCACTTGATCCATGCGGATGAGGTGCGCAGGGCGCAGGAACCAAAATCTTTGTTGAGGTATTTGTCATTTATGGGTGATTTTCCGAGCTCTAAATTTTTCAACCTCCATTTGGTTCGGGGATCTCCCAGCCACGTTTGATTTCCGGACATCAACCCATGAATCTCCGATGGCTTGGTAAGTCGGGAATTCCCCAATCACCAAGCGCTTAGCCACCGCTTTTTACCACAGGTTGAGGAAAGAACTCCAAACGCGACCTGGGGAAACCTTGGAATTTTCATTTGCTGCCATCAATTGGGGAAGTTCTTCATACTAAGAGTACCTTTTGGGCATCCGATCTGGCAGAGCCTGGCAGGGTATCCAGCCTGGCTGAGTCTTCTGGTAGCTCCACTTGTTCCATGTTCATTCTATGTTCAACAAGTATCTACACCCTGGTAAACTAACATAACTATGGGAAATCACCATTTTTAATGGGAAAATCCACTATTTCTATGGCCATTTTCTATGTCGCTACGTTTAATTACCAGAGGGTAATGTACCTACGAATCTACCAATGATCCCACAATCCCAATGTCCGACTGATCATCCCGACCCAGGTGCGTGCCCCAGAAGCCAAGACACACCGTGGCCACGCGCGCAATCGTATCCGGCACCGTGTGATGGATCACCTTGCGACGAGGGATCTGTATTCCGTGCATCATGAACTACAGAACGAGGTGAAACGAAACTCCTACGCCAAGGATTCCTGGCGACGAACCTGGCGGATCTGTTTTCTTGTGAAATGTGCCCCCAAATGACATGAGGTCTCAGGGCATCAATGAGGTTTCAGCAGTTGGTAGCTACTGGTAGCAATGTAATGTTCAAAGATTGTCAAGAATATATGGAGGTTTCCTAAAATAGAGTACCCCCAAATCATCCATTTTAATAGGATTTTCCATTATAAACCGTCCATTTTTGGGTACCCCCATTTTAGGAAACCCCAGGTAGAACCTGGTAGAACTGGGGATTTATGGTGTTGGGTTTGCAAAGGACTTGTGGTTTTAAAAAATGACGCGTGTTGCGGATGGTTACGGCACTAGCCAATTCCAGGGAAGACATGGGAGAAGAAAAAGAGTCGACTGGCACCCAAGTTTGAGACATGTAGTAAACATGTCGAACGGAGGCCTGTTTGATGGCTGTTTGATGGTGAGAATGACTTGGTTCATCTATGATTTTAAGGGGGACATCATCAAAGTAAACGGGGGAAGCAGAAGTGGATAAAATTTGGAATAGCTCACTTTCTTTGCCACAGCAGGCCGTCCAGAAATGGCTGATTTTTCATGAAAATTGCCATGGTAAAGATTGGAAAACAATGTGCATTGGGTTCTCCTATACCTTTTGGTAATCGAACATAGCAATGGAAAACACCAATCTTTGTAAATCATCGACGTGAATGGGCCATGTTCCGTACTTATGTACGAAACATGTTAGACTACCAGAGGGTATTTGGACGAACTGTTTCGATGATGTTATCCCCAGGTCTCATGCAACCCTTGCCGACGAAAATCGACATTGCACAAATCTCCAAAGATGCCATCCCCAGCAACTCCAAAAAAGGAACATAAGGAACGGGCCCCCTAGATTGGTGAAAGTAGGTCAGCTAGGATTTATGGTAGATATATGGATATGGGTCAAAATTAAAGACTGTTTTTGGACCACAGATTCAAGTCTAGGTTTAGTATCAACCACCTAATTTTGGGGGTACACAATTTTGACCCATACTCATGATACATCTTTTGTTGGATAGCTGGCTGGCCGAGATTGATCGACCATAAAAAGGTAACCAAGCATATAAGGGGGTCGGGTAAACATGTCTATAAAGTAATCCCCAAAAAGATCGTAAAGTAAAAATCCCCATTAACAGAATGGTAAATGACGGTTCGTTCTTTCGGGGTTACTGTAATCCATCATGCCATTCTAATACACATTTGGGACCATAGAATGGGGAAGATGAATATGAAAGGGATGTTTTGTTTTCCTTGTTGTATTAGCTACACCATGTCAGGCGAACAAAAAGTCCAGTTATGGCTCTGATCTTTTGAGGAAACAACCATATTTCACATTAAAGGGGTTCCTTTGACAAGCACCACAAATAGAAATCGATGGAACAGTAGTTGCAGGATGTTATTTTGGTGATTACCAGCATCCATGAACTGGAAATCCCGTGACCAAGCACTAATGACTTGGAGTGTTTTGAACATTGCTCAATTGTCAACATTCTTTGGGTAGAATTGGTGGTGGTTTATGGTTGACTCCTGACTCGTTTCACATTTTTTTATTGGAAGATGATGTTCCTACCCTGTAACTATTCGAATCTGTGGAAAATCACCACATTTTTTGATGATCATCTCATACCGTCACCATGTTACTGGAATTCTCGTTCAGGAACTGATCCGAAAGCATTTCACCGGATCATCCAGCAGTAATCGTTTCTGGCTATGAGAGCTTCCACCACGCTGGCAATCGCTGGCACAAAAACTCCCTGACGACGGTTTCCTGAAGTCGGTGATCGCAAGCGGTGGAAGAAGTGAAGATCTGGATAGCTGTGCATAAGAATATGTGGCATACATTCTTCTATAAGTGATCCAAGAATAGTCAATGCTCAATGATGATGAATAATTAATGATGAATAACGTTTGATATCATTTGATCTAAAGATATCTAAAGGTCTTTTTAAGGAGTTATGTTTGCGATGTTTCTATCTCTTGCACAAGGTTTTCCTACCCGAGTTCGAGCGAAAGATGTGCTAAAGTTTCATGAAAGTTCCGCGGAAGTTTCTTGAAGGAGCGGGCAAATGTGAAAATGCGATTTGAAGGGGATGGCCCAGGAAGCCGTACAAATATAAGCCCACCAAGCAATCATTTGTTAGATAAGGGATTCAGATTCTGTCATTCTACCTGCATGTCCTACAAGGCCATAGTGAAATAATGAAGCAATCCTTGATAATCTGGCAGGTAGTGACTGGGTCCTGTATTCAAAAGACACACTGCTGCCCACATGAGTCCCAAGACTTATAGCTTGGAGTTCGAGAAAGTTTTGCTAGAGTAATGAGAATCTTCCTCAGCAACTAAATGTACAGTTGCACATGTGTATATAGATATATAATATATACATATATTATATATATATATTATATAGATTATATGTATTCATATATGTCCATGTAAAGACATCCACACATTGATTCATAGAATAGCCATATATATGTAGCATGCAACGTGTTGGTAATGTGTGCGGTCGTATTTAATATTATTACTTGTGTGTTTTTGTTGTGTTTGGTCATGAAATCCTGATGGTGAGAGTACTGCGGAAATGCAGGATGTTTCTTACAGAAAAGGATGCATGATTAGAATTGCCACAAATGGTATCCAACCTCCGGTGTCATCAAACGGCAATGGAAAATCATCTACAAATGACACAACCTGAAAAACCTTCGGAGTATTTGCTGAATCTTTGCGCCATGATGACAATGATGGCCTTGATTTTTGTTCACAGCGGAGCGCTCAGGATGGAGGTGTCCTGCTTTCATCCAAAGGGGGAGCCGATCACCAGATTCTTTCCATATCTTCACTTCTTCCACAATACAACTTGGCTCGGCAGAGCCGGCAGTTCAGTCACATGATGGCTCAGGCAATGAAGTGCAAAAAAACAAGCACATGCTGAAAGTTCTCGGAAAAATCATGGACATATTGATGGCAGGAGTTTTGACCAAAATTGAGCCAGCACAGCAGTCCTGAGCTAACGTGGCTTGAACTTGGCATTTGGTAGACGAGAATTTTGTGACGTCTCAAGACACAGAAGACGTTTCAANAAATTGAGCCAGCACAGCAGTCCTGAGCTAACGTGGCTTGAACTTGGCATTTGGTAGACGAGAATTTTGTGACGTCTCAAGACACAGAAGACGTTTCAACTTTTTGAGGATCAAGATGCGAGGAGGAACTTGTTGGAACCTGCAGTCCAGTCAATTCTTGAGAGGTGTGTTGGTATGTGCTACTGATGTTGGTGCATTTCGCTTCAGCAGANAAGATGCGAGGAGGAACTTGTTGGAACCTGCAGTCCAGTCAATTCTTGAGAGGTGTGTTGGTATGTGCTACTGATGTTGGTGCATTTCGCTTCAGCAGAAACATCAGAGACATAGAAAAAAACATGAGGTGTGCTGCAATGTCCATTTCTGTCGTCGCTCCAATAGCTGGAGATGTTGCTGCACAGCAGCACAAGATCTCTACATGCTGTAATGCCACANAACATGAGGTGTGCTGCAATGTCCATTTCTGTCGTCGCTCCAATAGCTGGAGATGTTGCTGCACAGCAGCACAAGATCTCTACATGCTGTAATGCCACACGTTCCCTTGAATTGAGTTTCCTGGGACAGGGTCAGTCTCGAATCTTGTCAAGGACAGAAAGGCAAGAACGAGTATTGGAAGAAGTGCAGATCAATGATGATATATGATGATGAATGTATTTGGGACATTGAATCTGGTTCCTATGCACTGAGCACCCATTTTCATAAGAATGTTCCACCATCGTCCTGTATTTTGATTGGATTGGCCCCTCGAATTTGATGTTGAAAGGGCTGACCATCTAACGTCTTTTGACCATTGTTTTCACACTCAAATAGGATTAAAGCCATCAGTATCATTGGTCATTTCACACATTTTGTGTGATGCTGGTGATTCACACAACACTACCCAACTGACAAGTTCGCTTGGTCAAGAACATGAGTTCAATCACTAGGACACGTTCACTTCTTCCAAAAACACTTGGCTCGGCAGAGCCGGCAGTTCAGTCACATGATGGCTCAGGCAATGAAGTGCAAGAAGCCTCGGAAAAATCATCGATATATTGATGGCAGGAGTTTTGACCCAAATTGAGCCAGCACAGCAATCCTGAGCGAACGTGGCTTGAACTTGGCATTTGGTAGACGAGTATTTAATGACGTCTCAAGACACAGAAATGCGATTCAATTTTTCAACGATGAAGATGCGAGGAGGAACTTGTTGGAACCTGCAGTCCAGTCAATTCTTGAGAGGTGTGTTGGTATGTGCTACTGATGTTGGTGCATTTCGCTTCAGCAGACAATAGCTGGAGATGTTGCTGCACAGCAGCACAAGATCTCTACATGCTGTAATGCCACATGTTTTCTTGAATTCAGTTCTGTGGTAGACTTTCGGTCCAATGAGTGGCCTGGTGTGAAGCATTTTGAAGAAAGGATGCGATAGAACCGATATAACCATGACCAAAGGAATTAATGTTGGTAAAACAATAATAAACCATCCCCCAAATCACCATAAATATAGGTGGTATAAACCATTCCCAAATGGGTGGTTTATTATTGTTTTACCCACATTATGTGTATTTTTTGCTGGGAACATGGTTGGTTCGTGTGTATCAACGGCGATAGCGACCGTCTCCCACCTCGTTGGTGGACTTGACCCTATCAACGATGAGATGGGCTTATTTTGAGAAACGTCACAATGCCGGGCCCAGCATTTTGTGGAAATCATTTGAAGCCAGCATTTAGATGAGTTTTGCGTCCGGGCCTTTGATTAATGATATGTTTGGACATGACATGAATTAATCCCCCCTTTTGGATTGGTAATGACTGTCACAGATTGCAAGCCGGAAAATCACCAGTTTTAATAGCTAAATCATCGAGAATGACCTATGAATGGGCCATTTTCCATGGCAAATACTATACTTTCAAGTTAACAAAGGGTATTGTATGGTCATTACCTCCGGTTATCAGCTCCATGGCTAGCTGGAAAATCCTCCATCTAGTTCAGTTCAATGATTCTTCCAGGCCAGCCATTGAGCTGGTGACTCCGGAAGGGCAACATCCCAATTGTTATCCGATTGTATCACAGTTCACATTTCATCATGGCCATATTCCCGTTGTATTCCCATCATGAATCATTGTCCCATTAGAAACAAGGATGGCATGCTGATGGAATATTATGAGCAGCAAGGCTGTGTACTCATACTGCGTTGCTGGATATGTTCATTGTGGTTGGATGGTTTTGAATTTGGGATCACTCTACATCATCCCGTGTCTAGGGGTATACCTAATTTCATAAACCTCTACTGGGGATGGTGACTCTTGAAATAATCCATTAGCCAATATTAATCTCAGCCATAGGTTCCCGCATTTCCCATAGTTATCCCATAATCCCATGTTATCCCATATAGTAATTCCACAATCACCCCATATATCATCCCATATATCATCCATATCCATGTATGGCATCTGGAATCCTCAAGAGGGATGGTGACTATCCATGTTCATACTGCATTGCTGAAAATGTTCATTCTGATTGGATGGCGATTGAATTATATACATTATATATATAAATATACATATATATATATATATATCTATCTATCTAAGCTACATATTATGTTCTAGTTTGGGGGAATCTTCATTGTTGAACATATGGTGGTTTGTTAAAATGGAGGAACAATATTAAGTCACTGTGGCTTTTAATATTAAGATGGTCATCCATGACTTGATTTGGGGAGATCCTCATTTCAGGAAACCTGAAACCAGGCCGAAACGCCGGCATTCCCACCGGCCTTTCCCTCGCAGCTCTTTGGTCAGGGGGCCCAGCGAAAACGGCACTGCAACAGAATGGTGGGAAAAAATCGGGATATCAGTGTAATATATCGATACAAATGGAATGAGTCATGATTTATCATTATTTTACGGTATTTGGATATTATACCACACCAAGCGGGAAAAAACATGTGGTAGAATTGGATGTCATGGAATATGATGTCAAGGTTAATTAGCGATGTTCCATTGCCATAAGTTGGCCTCCCTGTCAGGCATGCTCAACAAGCCACGATCACAATCAATCTTACACCCTGGTAATCCCATCCCCAATAAGAAAAAACACTCTCTAAATGGTCCCAAACATCTGTAAATCCCGAACTAAACCATGGTTCTGGGGTGCTTCATGCTCGTGAAATGAGTTATGATGAAATACTGTGGTTTCTCCCATCTGTGTGCCAACCATAAAGGGGGAATTAGCCAATAGACATGGGGCATTACACCATAAGATGAATATAGTTGTGGAAATCTATGGGTTTCCTTGGAAATGCTCGACATTCATGGTGGATTTTCCATAAATCTGGTTGAATTAAGGGTGACCCCATCGATTAGTTTTGGTGGAATTGTTCCATTTTTCAGTGAGGGTAAACTCAATAAGAGTACCTCAAATGTAATTTGAGATAGCTATGGAAAACAACCCATTTAATCATAGTTGATTTACCTTTGAAACATGGTGATTTTCCAGTTCACAAACTGCCACAGTCATTACTAGAGTGTAGGTGGGTTATCCCTGACATGATCCCAACGGTTGTCAGTGGCTTGGCGGAGATTCCAAGATTTAATCAACAAAAATCGGGGGTTAGAACACAACAAATTGAACCGTGGTGAACTGTGGATGAAAATCATCTAAAGTATTACAAATTACCATCTGGTTATTTAACATCGCCATGGAACATCCCCGAACTAAATGGAGATTTTAATGGTAAAATCATCCAAAATTAGCCAGCTATTCCATGGCTATGTCATAACCAGAGGGTAAGATATTCTCACAGATATTCACAGCCATCAAGCAATGCCCATCCAGCTAGAGACGTGGTTGGCAGCCTAGGATTGTCACCATGGCTGCCAAAAAATATACACTCGCTGCATCTGAGCCAGAATCCACCAGAATGGTCATGTTCAATAGGTTTATCATCTATAGAAGGAGATTGTTCATGGCCCATGCTTGTTTTTCCAATAACGGCGTTGCACTTTCAAGAACAGCGTTTTTTTGGGGGGGGGACAGGGACGATCTCTGCTTTTCTAAATTCCACTTGGGATGATGTGTTAAACCCAACAATAAACCTCCAATGCTGGATGGCTCAAAAACCGGCCATGTCTGATCAAATCGGGGGTAGCTCATGGCATTGGTAAAACACCACACTCGAAAACGAGGTAATGGACCTCCAACCACTGAGATATTTTTTTCCAGATGTATCCACTGTTTCAGCCCTACAGTTGGCCTAGTTGTACTTTTTGTCAAATTGCTTATCATGATTTGTCTAAGATTTGTCTAAGAATAGTATATATACCCGAAACATATTGTAATGAATGATAAAATGTTCCGGTAAGATGTCTATTTCGTTTGAAACCAACGCAACAACGTCTGTAAATGTTAATGATTGATCATAGGTGTTCCATCCACATTGCCATGAGCCTGTGTCCCTGCCAGGTTCATGTTAAATAATGATCAATAGTGACCTATCATAGCTAATCTTACTAAGATACCTTTCTTAGATAGAATATATGTGGTGCCGAGTTTAATCCTCATGTGAAGGTATTAATTAACACTCAAACAGATGAATATTAGTGGGATAGTCAACGGGAGTTTATGGTGTAATCATATTGGGATAGTCTATATTAGGATTGTGTATGCAAAAATGTACAAATATCATAGTTCATTGAGAATACATGAGAATACCATTGTTGATTGAGTGGTTCAAATGATCATAGACATCACAACGATATGGAAAATCATGGGGATAATAAACATGTTGCATCGGGATTATCCTAGCACATTCAATGATACCATTTGAACAATGACCAAAAGCCCTGTTTCTTGATTTTAGTATAGCGGGTTACACTATCTGAAGTATTGGGCCTTAGATTGTCATCCATTGTGGTACCCTCTGGTAATTTAACACAGCTATTGAACATGGCCATTTATAGTTGAGTTTCCCATAGAAAATGGTGAATTTCCATAGCTATGTTAGTTTACCAGAGGGTAATCCCTGTTAAATAACCAGTATGAAAGGAACTTGTTCACCAACCCGACCCATTTTCAGGGGGATGACCAGGGCTCTATATTTTCCCACGCAACGGAAGACCATGGCACAGAAAAAAGACATCTCAACCTTCCCATTAAAACAGGCTGTTTCCCTGTTTTGGTTGGTTGGATCTCCATTTAATTGATGATGCTTCAACCTTCAAAGATATCCACAAACATCAAATGTGTACCAAACATCATGTAATTATGTACATATTTGATCATATTTGTATATATATATATACATATATATATATACAGAATCCAATCGCCCTAATATTTAGCACCCCCATTGGATAGTCCCAAAAACATATGATTTCACCCCCTGCATCCACCATGGTTTCTGGAGAAGATTTAATATGAACGGGGGGAAGGGATTGTACAGATATTTTTTATAGCACTGGAAAATCCACTATCAATTGCCATTTAAATGGAAAAATCTCCCATAAAGGGGGAATATAGATGATTTTCCCATTTCAATAATGGATTCTCTACTACCATATTTAAATAAATATAATATATATATATATATATTATGTATCTATTTATTATTCCTGGGGTTATATCAAACGGTTCTGACCCACTTGAACGAATCCTCAAATTCTAAGGAACCTCGCTGGACAAGGCGCCATCAAAACCCAGTGGCTCCGCCAACCTCTTCGGAGGCGATGGCAAGCTGGATGTCTGAAAATGTGGAATGTTCTACAAAGAGTATACAGTAGATGTTATTATATTATAGCTATTATAGTACGGATAATATATACACATGTATGTACGTATAAATATATACAATCATAATTGTATGATTTCTATCTATTATAAGTATAGCTGAAAATGTATGGATGTATGGATAATTCTGCAATTTTATTTATTTTAGAACTGCTATAGAACTATACAGAATTACATAGATATCTACATAGTTGAATCTATGTCGTGGTCAAAACGTGGTTTATTTTTCTAAAAAGGGGATGGTCATTTATGAAAAGTGTCGGCTCACGCAGGGCCCAGAGGAAACCATGTTTGGAAAGTCATCTCCCCAAACGGTTTCATATACCCAAGGCAAGCCCCCTAGAAAGCTAAGTCGGATATAAAAATACTTAATGGATTTATAAACGAACTTCTAACTGGATGACCTCGCCTTGCACCGGTGGAATGACCATAGCCCATATATCATATTTTGACCATGGCACATATCGCCAATGGAAAATATGAAGGTTAGCCATGCAGCAGGAATGCTTTGAGAACCTATGCTAGCTGGTTTTGGCCAGTTAGAAGCCACTTAGTTTCCCACCTATGAGTGGTTTGAATCCCATATTGGACAATCAATGACGCATGCTATTAACAGATGAAATCGTTGGTGTTTCTTGGGAACAATGCACCAAATCGATATGTTTTAGTGTGGAAGGGTTGGTCAATGCATAGTTCGCCGGCACCTCGTTGCTCTGTGTGTATATACATAGGTAAAAATGAATGTGCATACACATACATTGTATATGTATGCAGATATATTTTGTGTGTCAGAGGTATGTATATATATATATATATTCTTATAGAGATATGCATGTGTGTGTGCTAATGCGCATGTATGTGTTTCTATTCATATATTTGAATTTGCTTGAATTTAGGTATTTGGAAATGTACCTATAAGAAATGTGTGTGTGGATACAAAAAGAGATATGTGTATATATATATATACCTAGATGTATACACATATTACAATGATTAAATCTACATGTAGGAAAAATAAAAGTCTGTAAATAAGAATAGATAATGCATAAATGTTTCAATATATAAACATTGGTACATGTATTGAGATCTGTAAATAAATATACATACATTACATTACATTACATCACATCACATTGCATTACATTCCTACATACATCGATATACACACCCGCAAAAGGAATGCTTGTAGATGATATTGATGGAACTCGGGTATTGGATTTCCATTACTATTACTCGGCCACTTGGAGAAAGCTCATTGCAGCCACACGGTAAATGGTGCTTAGTATGGGGAATCGTCCCAAAAATTGACGCAGTTATCCACTTCCGGAATGATCTTACAAGCGATCCCTCTGACTCAAACATGGCAGATACAGATACAGAATATTGTAACGATGCAGAAACTGCTTCAATGGAGAATTGTTTGGCCCCCGAGGATTGGAGTTGATGTTCAAAATCATCGGCAAAACCGTAGATTTGGTCATTCAAATGGCATTTTCGCTATTATTTGATAGCCATCAATTTGGGGTACCCTCCAGTACTAGCATAGCCATGAAACAATTACCATTTGTGGATTTACCTATTAAAATGTGGATTTTCCACAGCTTGTCAGATTGCCAGGTAATTAGCCCATTCTTAGACACAGCGGTGCTGAAGTCGGCAGGTTCACTGGCAGGTTCGGCAAGTGGAGAAACTCCTGGCTGGAGTCGATCCATGAACAGATGCAGTCCACGGCATATTTTTTCAGATCTCAAAGGTGGCTGCATCAGTTCAACGATGGTTTTATTGTACATGTACAGACAGATTTTAACATGTGTATTTACACACATGGATACATGTACATATATATAATATAATATATATATATATGTACTTACGTGCAATATATATGTATACACATATACATGCTACACCACTTCCGCGCCAGCCGAAAGGTACCGCCAGTGGAAGCACAGCAGGCAGTTTTCGAGTTTTCGTGGAGGGGTCATCATATTTGCATTGCAACCCCCCAAAAAGATGGAAAATGCCCATTTTCCCACCACTTTAGTAGGATTATGTTCAGATTTGGCCACGGCGTTTTGGAGAGTTGATATAACTGGGCGATAAACCCAAACATTGACATGGTGTTTCTACCTAGCTACAAGTACTAGCTACTTTGGTGGGGAAGTGGCGGAACGGGGGGGTCTTGACTGAGATTTTAGATGGGAAAAGAACGGCGTTTAATCGACGGAAAGGGGGACTTGACCAGCAAAAGTGGAGTGTTAACCATCAAATGTGGATGTCTTACCATCAAAACGTGTTCAAGCATGGGATTTCAGTGGTTTACTCCATATCATTGGGGGGTTTAACCAGCAGACCACAGCCATGCTGGTCATAGCAGCATCAGTACCAACTACCGGGAACCAAACATGGCAATAGAAAATCCACCATTTGTTTCCAGTAAAAGCTCTATTTAGTGCGGATGATTTCCCAGCCATCCATGAGTACCGAAGGATCGCGGTTGATTCAGCATTGTTCGTATAGGTTTTCAGCTGTGGGAAAGCTGGTTGGGTATGGACGTGCAGCGCCTTGCTAGCCATCTATATTTTGCATACATATACATAGATAGACCATGATAGACCCATTTTGGGTGGTTCAATCCCGCATATTCTGCCATCTTCATAGCCAACAACACCCATCCATTGGAGGAGTTCTTTAAAAGACCACGATAGTTTCCCGTAGACTTTCCCAACAAAATCAAGACCAATCCATTGAGGGTAATAGTCAAGAAATGGCAAATCATCCCCATTTCTGAGTAGATATTCCCAAATCCCATGTTTGATCTTACTGAGGAACAAACCTGAAAAGCATTCATTGAACCTCCAAAAAGCAGAAAAAATACAAATCCCCAAAAAACGACCCACTTTTTTCTCTTCGACAGTCGGCTAGTCGCGAGGCAGCATCTTTGGCAGCGAAAAGCCTCTGGGAGGTCATTGATCTTGTGAACATCAAGCGGCATGGAAACCAACATTGGGAACCAACAACAATGGGGATTTCAACCACCAAGAATGGTGATTTCATGATTGAGCCAACAAGAATGATGATTTAATGGGCATATAGTGCGGATATCATAGGATGAAGCAACCATATAGCATGGAAAAAAAGCAAAAACGATGGGGATAGATTAAAGATACTTGGTGCAGGTCCAGTTGTAGTCAACTATATTCTAATAGGTTTCACCATAGTTTGTGGTGGGACCCATATCGCAACTAATGGACATTCTATCAATAAACCAAACCGCAGCCCCAAGCATGGGAACCAATATGGTGGGATATGGTGGGTTTCTTGACTGTCTGGTGGTTTCAAATGGGGGATATCCCAACCATGAGATATACTATGGGATCAAATACCCTCTGGTAAACTAACATAGCTATTGAAAATGGCCATTTATAGTGGAATTTCCCATAAAAATGGTGGTTTTCAATAGCTATGTTAGTTTACCAGAGGGTATGGGATCAAATATGGCTGGTTGATGGATGTTGGTGGTTTCATGTTTTCATGTTCAACCCAATCGAAATGGGATGATGCTCCCCCAATGACCAGCACAGGAAATGTGAAAAGGGAGCTTGAATTTACCATTCAAAACAGGGAGTTGACCAATGAATCACGGATACCCTCTGGTGAACTAACATAACTATGGAAAATCACCAGTTTTAATGGGAAAATCCACTAGAAATGGCCATTTTCAATAGCTATGTTAGTTTACCAGAGGGTAATATGATAGACGGGTTTGTTGGGAAAAAGGGGTATCCCGCCAATATGTCCATTTGATAGGGGCAATGATTGACCAGTGAATTTAGGAGTACTCTATGTTCAGGCAAACTCAGAGATTTTAGGCGATCATGACATAAACCATGAATCTATAATGTATATATATATATACATATACATAATATGGACGAAATATAATGACCTCAATGTTTTGTCACAGGAATCTTGATTAGGATTTGTGTAATCATCCCCACCCAGGCGGATGACTGTCCCAAGACGCAAAAAGCAGATCACATTGGCGGCGCTGCGCAATCGGCTCCAGTTTCCCGGCCAAGTTGCAACAAGGGCTCTACCACAACCGCAACGTGATCGAACGCCGGAGAGGAAACGCAACGTGGCAAGGCTCTGTTGAACATCATCTGCTGCCATTGAAGTGAATTAATTATTGTAAGTATTACAATTTCGCCAGATACGTAAATATGATATATGTATATATTGTATACACATATTCAATATATATACAAATGATATGTATATATATATACATAGATATATATATATATATAATATTATATATATAGGTATATAGGTATATAGGCATATACAGGGAGGGGGAGGGCAGGGTCGGGGGGATGGTGGGGTACCCAACCATCCTGCATACAACCAGGGGGGGATACCTTTGGGGGGGGCTGTCAACCAGCATACCCTGGGCGGTGAATCGTGATGTGAATCACGGCTGGATGGGAAGACCATGGAGGAATCCAAAGGACAAGAACAGTTTGCTATTGCAAATTGCCATTTATAGTTGATTTGCCCATTAGAAATAGTGATTTTCCAGTTCTCTATGTTCACTAGAGGGTAATGGACAATCTCCCATCTATGACTGTTGGAGAAGCGAGGCTGAGTGTGCAGGCTAGAGGTGAAAAAAAAATGGGTATACCCATGGGAATTGGTAAAACGCCCCATGTTTGTTGGGACGAACAGTTCACTGGAACTGCACTTCCAAGTCAAAAAAGGAGATGATGATCCCCAATCGACTGAGATTGTTCAATCATGTTCCAACACATCAGCTACACTGAAGAAAATGAAGATGTTGTAGCCATCAAAGAGTGGAGCAGTGACCAAAAACCCTGTTGATGGACTATTCTACGGGGGTACATGTCTCATTGTCGTGGATTATGAACTGACCCTGGGAATCCCGATTTCAACCAAGCAGTAGATTTTCGGATGACATTTTGAATTTTCACTGCTTGGGTTGGAAGATGATCTTCCTACCCTCTGGTAATTCAGCCTATGGAAAATCACCCATGTTTTTAATGGGATTTTCCAGCTAGCCACGATACCAGAGGGTCTATTTTCAGATGATCACGGCCAAGTCTGAAGTCTGAAGGTGATTCGAAGCCTCTCTTTGGTGCAGGAAGTACTAGCGGTGGGGACACCTGGGATCTGACCCATGAAAGAACGGCGATTTAACAACGAAAACTGTTGGATTCCATTACAAAAAGTGGTGATTTAACCACTAAATATCACTAAATCATCTCCAAATGATGGATACATTCCACTAGGGTTTTGATTGGGGGTTGTTTGCGGATGCTGCTACACGTCCAGCGGAAAAGTCCAGGGTATACCGGCCAGGTGTCCACAGGGTGGAGGAAGTGATTCAAGTTGAGATGTCCGTACGATATTACGTCGTGCAAAATGTGTTTCTCCATTTCACCTGAAAAAAATAATTTGAAATCGGATGCCAACATTGTGATTTTTCACTGTAGCCTGACCCTCAACTGCTGGGTTCCAGTCGTTCTTTTTGTCGCTGCCGAGGCTGCAATATGTTTGCCTCTGAAAGGGCAAATCCCCAGGACGCCCACATATACCACTCAATATGTTGTTCCCAAAAAAGACCACCATAGAAATCCATAAAATGACGATTTTTCGTGGCCTTGATTTTAGGCTGCCCTTAGTAACCCGTAACCGGAAACTATGGAGGCTTTGTTGGAAAAGCTTTTGAGCTTTTTGAAACCTGGACATTGGCATGGAATCTCTGGCACCCGCAATCTTCTCGAGATTCCAACCATTTCCAACCCAAAGTTGGAAATTGTTAGAATTTATCCAGACCTGTCTTTTTGTTCCAGCTTCCAATCCGAGAGATCTTGTGTTTATTTTTCCGTTGTTCACAAGGTGCAAGATCACGAGATGGCTGTCCTCCCAGGTTCCTCTGGAAGCGAAGCTGGTGGCAGCATTTTCGCATCTTGGCACGACGGAAACCGCGAGAAGTTGGTTTCAAAGTGCCAAAATAGGCCAAACATGTGGTAGACCCATGGGGTACAGATGGGTCCCAATGGGTCCAGCATGGTGAGTCAAAATGAATGGATTTGTCGCAGAGAGTATGTGTTGTGCTCGTCAAAATTCGTTGCTCCAAGCTGTGGGGTCTTGGGAGGCATCCCGTGAACAATGACCACTGTCGACTGTTGTGTTTTTTGCATTTGGTTCACAATGCCAGGAATTGCTTGTGGTTATAGAATCATATATGTATATATCCCATTGTATAGTTGCTCATCTCCAGATCTTTGCTGGTTTACAACCCAACTTATGTTGATGATCCCAATATTTGGTTGGTTCCATATATACATATACAGTATATATCCATTATATATATATATATCCTGAGATATTCCTTTTGATCTATCCTCAGATGTTCGCTGCTTGGAAAATCTCCCAATGATTCAAGTTATATATATATATATCATATATCCCATAAGATCCCATTGGTGCTCCCCGTAGTTTCTTGGAGCTCCCATCTTTTCGCTGCTTAGAAATCCATTGACTACACCATCGACTATATTTGGTCAATGGTAACCTTCCGTCTTCGGATTGATTGGTTTAACCAATGCCATTGGTTTCCTGATATATTCCTGACTTTCGCTCTGTGGAAATCAACTTGGAAATCCTTCAGGTTACAGTCTAGTTATTTCTATACATATAATGTTACATATACATATATCCCACATGATCCCATTGCAGTCTACTATGTACTGTGTATAATATACATATGCATATATCGCGAACTTGTATACAGACCAACCATTGTAAGTTTATATACATATATAAACATATATATATATATATATGTGCGCAATGTGGTAACCCTATAACAAACTACCCCAAAAAATACTTTTTTTTGTGGGTGCTATAAACCATCCCCACATTCTCTCCATATGTTCACTGCTTGGAAAGCTAGGGCGGAGCCGCACCCAGCATCTTCGCAACATCGGAGAGCTCAGGTGGAGCCAAAGATCCAAGGGAAGAACCGGGTTTTGAAGGACCAAACATGGTGATTTAATTGAGATGATTCAAGAGGATTTGAGAGGATTTGAGATGATTTGAGATGATTTCTAGTGGAATATACAACGATATAATTGGGATTTATAGTGATGTTCGAACAGAGAAATGGGGATAGGCAATAAACTATTGGCATGTTTTATGGCATTTAATCAGAAAAAGGACGCCTATTAGGGATTTAACCGTTGAAAACAAGGAATTACGCAGTGAATAGATATGGGTTAGAAGACCATTCCCTTTTTTGGAATATTTTATGGTATATTACTATTCAACCAGCGATATGATATTTGAGCTTGCTGAGATGGCGATGTATCATGCTCAGAATGGAACATCCACGAGATTTCTGAGGCTTTATCTGACATCATCAATTTATATGTTTTTGGGGAGCCCTGAAGCAAATCCAAGGCAATGAAAAGGGATATCATCACCAGTTTTGTTGGGTTGTTTCATCCTGTGCGATGATGCAGGAAGCCATAACTAATAACCAAGTTTTTTTCCAGGATGTCGTATATACAATGGCCACATAAACTACATGCTACATCATGCTACCATGTCTGTTTTGATTCATCTACCTTAAACCTGAAGCAACGAGCAATACTGTAGATGGTTGTTTGACTATGCTAGGGCGCAGTGTCCCTGTATACCCTCCTGTAAACCAACATAGATGTGGAGTTTACCCACCATTTGTAGGTCATGTTCCTATGGAAACCATGGGTTTTCCATATCTTTTTGTATGTTTACCCTATGGAATAAATGGGGTTTCTCGGTGGAGTGCTTCACCATCGTTTCGAGTGGCTCACCAGGCAGCTTATTTGGCTTCACTTCAGGTGCAGCGTCAGGCGGAGTGACGGTGGATGTATCAGCTGTTGATTTTGGCACGCGACGCAACAATGGGGATATCAACCATAGGGAAAGTGATGATCGATCTGGGATTTTGCGGGGTTTAAGGTATTCCCTCCATTTTTGGACAAACCCAAATCGTTTTGCCGTAGCTACCCTACCTTTTTTGGGACCCCTCTCAGAAGGAAACTGGTCACTACCGACTAACCCAAGGTCCCAAATCGCTCACCAGCCAACCATTGGTTCATTTTTGGCGGAAAGTAATTGTCCATCCCACAAATAAATCCCACTGGACTCATATTTTTCGGATGGCAAAGCACCCAACGGTTTTTGGGTTTCAAGTGTTGTGCCGACATGTTTCTAGTTTTTGTTAACCCCCAAGTTGAGACCAGTCTTGTTTGTGTGAGTAATTGCCCTTAGACATATCCACGACGCCACGATGCCAGTGTGCAACAGGTTGCGGTCGGTAGGAATCCCAATCAACGAGAGATGATACTGTGGATGGAAGAAATCCTGCACCAGTTGGTAGATGGTTTATTCATGTTTATTCCATTATAATCCCATTATTTACAGTGTTTCATAGGAATCCCAATAGTTCTACAGTAGTTCTGATGGTCACCCAACATTCCCATGAGCTTTTTCAAACCGGCAAACCTCGAGGTGGCTTCGGAGTGGGGATTCCCAGGACGCCAAGATGATACAACCAAACCATGGTTTCTAGCGGGGGAGATTTCATAGGGGAAGGGATTTTTGTGGGCTGAAACCCATGCTCACTTAAGACTTTTCAGCTCAAGTTCAAGATTGGAAATCCACTATTTATAGAGATTTTCCCATTAAAACCTCCATGTTTAAGGGATTTCCAATTGCCACGTTTGATTACCGGAGGGTGTTCGACTTTTCAGCTCAAGTTCAAGGGAGGGCATCATATTGACGTTGAAATACTCATATTTGCTCCATTGAAATGGCCATAAATTGGTGGAACATCCGCGTACATCCCACATTTCTGGACCCAATAAGGGATGCAGCTGGTACTCGACTGATCATGATATACCATTTTAAGATATATTAGCAAATATGTATATAAATGGAGATACATAGAAGATATACACACGTATACAACATACTTGTATGTATATATAATGTGTTTGTAGACATGTGTATGCGTATACACAAAATATATACATGTATATATATTTCATTTGCATATGTACATATATTTATAAATATATATTTTTTTCATATGCATATTATATGTATTGCTATACATACATATACGCATGTATAAGCACATACAAATATCTCTTGGGAGCTGCTACCTTCCGACGCGGTCCTTGTTGGTCAGTTACTCGTCGCCTTTGTCAAAGCCATCCGCCTCAGCGCTCCTTCATTGGCGCGGAGGTTTCTTAAAATGGGGGATCCACAAAACCATAGGTTTCAACACTAAAATGGTCTGATTTGGATGATTTTTGGAGTATCCCATTTTAGGAAACTTCCATACATATATATATATATATACATATATATTCACATGTATGTACAGGTGCAACATACACATTCCAACGTGTCACTGGTCGAATGATCTTTGACTGCTTGCCCTCCACCCAAGCTGGCGATCTGATATCCCCTAAGCCTACTGCTTGGGGATGATATTTACCACCAATTGACGACAATCTAATCGAGGTTTATGGGTGTACCACATGGAAAATAGCTACAAAAACCTCCATTTAGATCCTGGATTTTCCACTGCAACGTTAGATAAAACCCAGAAAAATACCCATGGTCCAATTTTTCTGTATTTTTTGTTTGGTCCATTTTGATGTTTCATTGAGGCTACAGGGATGGTCCATCCCAGACATTGGCCAACTCGTGTTTTTTCATTCGCCGTTTGCGAACGTTTTAATGTTGCGATCTGTGAAGGCTTCAAACACTTCCACCATGATGTTGTTTAGTAGTTAGTTGTGTAGAAACTGTGTAGATTAGTGTAGATTGGTGTAGATGTCGTGTGAATCTCATGAGTTTCCACCAGTGAAACAGCCAGCATTTCGCGGCAACTTAGGCGGATGCGGGCTTTGGGAGACAAATCTCAGCTCCTTGGTTGCCCTGGAGAGAAGATGTGCACCTGATGAAAGATGGTTTTTTTCACATCTATTTTTCGGTGGTAAAGCCAATGCCAAAACCCATCAGCAATGGGAAATCCTCTATAAATGGTGATCAGAACATGAAACTGGAATCTTCTAAAACTTAGTTTGCATCCCTGATTGTGCACTGAATCACCTTAAATGAAATCATCTGGTATCTTGATGCTCACACTCGTGATTTCTGTTGTTTTTTCCTTTGAGGTCCTCAGAGTGATACTGAAAATAAACCGTCCCTACTTGTGTTTGAAATGGGTTTTACAAATAGTCATGGGTGATGTTGGTCATCACCCAAATGGTGGCTTAATGGGATGGTTTATGGCGTTAAACTTTACCACATGAGAGGTACCGTCACGAGATATGTTTTTGAAGATCAAAAGCATTCAAATGCCATGAAATCCCCTGGACGTCCACATCAAAATTGGATGTATGGATATTCATACCCAAAGAAAATTACCTCTGACAATTTAAACAGTTTTCTTGGTTAAATCCTATGAATATCCCACAAAACCATATGAAACCATTGTTCATGCCACATTTTGGGGTCCCACTTGCAGCTTCACCAGGCTTTGTCGGATCCCTTTGGCCTCTCCGAGCCGAGTGAGCCGAAGAACAAACGACGGGCAGCCGCAGAGGCACCGGGTCAAATGGGTTTGTCTGAAAGTAGTGTACCCCCAAATCAGCCCAAATCCATTGGATGATCCAATGATGACAATATGTATATGTTAAATATGATAATATATAATATATATACATTGATGATATATGGAGATTATATACTATAATTATCATCATTGTATATTTTCCCCATTAGAATAGTGATGCGTTGGGATGTGTGATGTGTTTTTTTTGGAAGGTTCGAAAGTCCGGTATTATCAAATCATTCAAGTCATGAGCATTTTAGTATTGAAACAACCATGGTGACTTGGGATCCCCCATTTTGAGAAGCTCCCACATGTTTTTGTCTCGTGATTTGTCATGGTGATTTCATGGGATTCAGAACCAACAAAGATGCGGTGATGATGATTCAATTGGTGATTCAATGGGATGACTTATCTGGGTGATCATTTCCTCATTTTGGGATGTAACATGATATAACATGATATAACTATTGAACGATTCGTGGGGATTAATGTATGTTGTTTTTTCATGGCAGGCCGTGTCGATTTTCATGATAATGAGCTCACTGAGTAAGAGGCACCATCCCCAAATGGCCTTGCTTGATAGCTATTTTCAGCCATTCGTGACTGATGTAGCCGTGCAGCCAGGTACAATGTCGTGTCATGGTTTAGATACTGTAATTGGATCATAAATGGAAAATTACCATAAATGGATAATAACCGGAAGATAACATAAACAAAAAGAATGACAATATTAGCTTATTTTGTTCTCTAAGAATACATATAATGCATGACAATCTTGTAGATGTATCAATCATATCACCTAATATACTTGGATTTGGAAAAAGGGTCTCTTCAAATCATCGGAAACCCACCTCCGTCCACCGCATATTGATGGCCTTTTGGGGGGGGTAAGGGTTTTTATGGGTCCGATGCTAAGATCATCTAAGATCCATATGACTTAACCCGAAAGAAAGAAAACAAAAAGTCCTATGAAAATCCATGGCTTAAGCCGAATGGGATCGACATAAAAATGCTGGATCGCTATGCTAGCCAGAGGGTATCTGCATGATGTTTTTCCATTGATGTTTTGCTATAAAACTGCAGAAAATACTATGGATGGAAGAAATCCTCACCAGTCGATGTTTTATCCCATGATCCCATTATTAACAGTGTTTCATAGGAATCCCAATAGTTGCTTTCCTGTTTCACTGCTTACCAATAGCTGCCATTCCAGTAGTTACCAATACTTATAATCATGATGTACCAATAGTTACATGGCTTATCCCAGAATCCCTTTATTCCCAGTGTTTCAGAATTCTTTTCTTAAAGGTAAAGATGGTAAATATAGTTTTTTCCCATTACTGTACAGTGTTTCATATTTGGTTACCTTTATAGAAACACTCTAAATAGTGGGATTATGATAAAGATGAATGATATAATGAGGTAAATCCCTACTAGTAGTCCCTATTATCATAGTTACCCATAGTAAATGACTATAGAAACATATAGAAACCAGTAGAAACCTATTTTCCATATTTTTCCCTTTTAGAAAACGTTTCCCAACGTTTCCCTCTTTGCCTCGCCATGGCCCATTACCAGGAGGACGTGCTTGGAGACGTCGGCGACGGCCGAGACGGAAGCGGCGTGCGGCGCAAGGCGGATCCCGAAGTCTTGGCCAAGCGGAAGATGCTGCGAGGCCGAAGGAGCCGGATCCCGAAATCTGGAAATGGCGATGGAGGAATAGATATGGAATAGATATGGATACATGTATATATATAATTATATATAGAGTAATAATATAGATGTGTACATATATATATATACTATTATATATATACATATATATGTGGTATCTAATATTTGGTATAGTCATATATATTTTTATATTATAACTATACATATGTATATGGAAATGGTATATTTACGTAGTGATCTACATATGATCTATATTTGAATCAATAACCAACATGTAAATATGAATAGGAAATGGAGATGGGAAGAAGAATCATCATCTAAAGGATGTATTTCTGATAATCCCAGATATGAATTTTAGTATTAAAGGGACATATATGACTAATATTCCATTTCTAAAGTATAACTAATGATCTATAACTATGATCCTTCAATGGAATTAATGAATGGCAATGGAATGTATCTGGTTCATCCCCTTTTATGACAAGCCAACTAGCGATGGATTCTGCCAACAAATTGTCGCATGCTCAACGTCCACCTCAATAGGGAAAACACCAAGTACCCTCCGGAAATCAAACGTGGCAAGCTGGGAAATCCCCGAACTAAATGGACATGTTAATAGGAAAATCCCCGAACTAAATAATTAGTGGATTTTCCATTGCCATGTTTGATTACCGGAGGGTAATAATTATTGTTCAACTACTAGTAAGGAACCAATATGAACCAATTGTTGACTATTATGGAACACTAGAACCACAATCTTGGCTTGAATCTTGGGTGGTTTGGATCAGCAAACTCTGGTTCCATGGATATTGATGAATTCCTGGTGTGTGATTTTTTTCAAGCCATCATCAATCAATACTGTAGATATTGGAATGGAATATGCTATGATACGATACATAGATGACATATGCATACACATATTAGCAACCAATTTATGCACATGTAATCATGTATATATGAATATATATATATATGTGTTTGTATATACATATGAAAATGTCAAAAATCCTTTGATAGTTCCCTGTCCAGTCTACCTCAGGATGATTATATATTTGTGTATACAACGTGAGGCCCCCCAGTGATGTTAGTTTATAAACCCATGAACCAGTTTGATACATCCATCAACTATGGTTAATCCATTGGTTTATCCATCGATTAACTATAGTTATATCCCCAAACCCAAAGCTCAAACAAGTGATGTGCAGGAGCGCTGCAAGCACTCCAAAGCCCACAGTTCCGTCCACTCCGGGGTCTGCTGCGGCGGTCCCGGTGCGGAACCCGGGAACTATGGGGGGGACAAAATGGGATACATATAGTGGTTATGTAAGTTACAGGGGTTGGACATGGTTTAACCATCGTTTAATGGAATTTAATGGAATTTAGCGAAATCTCATGGGATTTTATGGAATTTAGTCAAATTGAATAGGCAATTAATGGAATTATTCCTCGGTGTCATAAGCTCCATGGCTGGTAAACCCTGGACTAACCATGGAGGTTTGGAACGGGGAATCATCTAGCTGAGGGATTTTTACAGCAACCCATGGCTGACTACCAGATGGGAACCATCTTTATGTATCCACCGAAAAAGATGCAGAAAAGGTGAAACTAGTCAAGTCGGAGTTTACCTTTCTGCATCTTTTTTGGACAGTACTACATCCCCATGTTTGATGCTCATACCCCCTCGATGAATTGATGTGTTCCTCTGAAAGTTTGTGGGACAAAAATGTTAAATCCAATGTGTAATCAGCATGTTTCATTTTGAAAGGGTTGTTTTTGCGGCGTTAATCCGCCAGGTTCACAAACATCCAGATTCCCAGTTGTGACCTTTACTTTGTGATACTTCACGTCTCATTGAAGGGTGATGCAGGATGGAATACAGAAGTTGTAGATGGGTTTATAAATCCACCAAACTGTGAATATATCATATTCACCATTCATCCCAGTTGGCCTAGTTTCAAGCCAACTTGCCTATGTAGGGACCCCCTTAGAACAGTTCTATGATATATGGTTAACGGATGTGTTTGAAATTGTCTATTTTCTATTTTTTTCTTACATATATCCCCTGACCGGTTGGGTAGAGCGTAATTCCAAATGAGAAAGTTAAAAATCAGCTAGCCACAAATATCTGTTGACCATAAACCAGGATGACCAACCACCAGTGAACATAGGCTCTGCCATATGTCAGGGGTTTGAAAGATGAGTTTCTACTGAAAATTCGCCAAAATTTTGAGGGTCAACCCAGTCCCTGGGTTGAAATCCTCCAGGATTCCTGGGTCGTCTCGCCAGGCGGAGTTCCCTCCAAAGCCACCAGGGGGACTCTTTGACCCGCCAGGAGTGCTGTTCGGTGACCCCCCTAGTGGTTGAGATTCGCCCTTCATCAACCCATTGGGGAAGTCACCTTCAGGGGGGTAGCAGGTTGAATCCCCTTCTGAACTTTGGTTGCCAGACACATTCGTAGAAATTGAAGAGTATTGGAATTTCAGACCCACCTAACCTTGGAAATGCGGGGACCAGGTTGTCCTCTCGTAGCAGTCGCAACATCAATTTTGACTCGTTGGAATCCGACAGGAGAAGTCACTGAGAAGCTTAGCTGCATGGAGATGCAGGTCAACATGAAATGGATTGAAATGGTGCTTCTTTACCGCGGGCCTCGCATGACGAATATGTTGGGACATCTGCAGATTGAAGAGATCAACTGGTGGGTTTCATATTCCAAAATTCTATCCCGATTTGAAGAAATGACTCAACAGCAATTCATGAATACTGTTTGCATTGAGGAACCATTTTTGCTGGTAGTTTTTGAAGACACGCATGTTGGGGCAAGTCCATTTTCCTGAACCAAAAGATCCAGCGTCTTTGATGTGCCCCTAAGACTCGATGGTAGGTATACAGCCCAGGTCCAACCCCTTCGCCGGGCTGACGTCGAAGCCCGCTGCGCCGGCAGCACCGGCCGCTGCACCGGCGGCACCGGCGGCACCGGCAGCACCGGCCGCAGCCGTTGCGGAAGCTGCATCAACGACGGCGGTGGCAGGTGACGTTCAGGGTGGAGGTTACCGTCCTCGCCCTGGAAGGATCCTATCCACGCCTTAGATAGTAACAGCATCGAATATCTTCTGGCTGAAATTAGTTGGGTGGTCACCCTAACACAGATGTTTCGCAAGGTGCAGGTTTCATGAAATCTTCCAGGAAAGGACAAACCAACCATCAAGAGATTCTCATGTAACTAGCAAAAACATGGTAATATATGAGATGACATGATATGCTGATATTATGATATCTCCAGTTGCAGCCCAAGTACCAAGCCGATCCAAGCCTTGGGGGGTCACCAAGAAAAAACTGTTCCATAGTTGTGTGCCATAGTTTTCAAACTTTGGAAAACTATTCACAAAAAGGGGAATGGTCATCCACCCATGCCATAGAAAAAAGGGATTCATATCTCCATGGCAATGGATTGAAAGGCATGGGATGGATGAAAAATGTCCATAAATCCCATGTAGCTTGACCATGGCAATGTATTGATCACCCTACAAGGTGATCAACCCTTCGTTGATTCAAAGATGGCAAGCCGGGAAATCCCCGCAGGAAATGAAGCTTTTCATGGGAAAATCATGTCAATGTGTGAATCTATATTATATATATATATACACTGAGGATATGTAGAAATGGTGGATTTTCCATTGCCATGTTTGATTACCGGAAGGTAATATATGATACGTGATATATATATATATATATGTACTAGACAGATAGAGGGAGAGAGTCTATCAAACGCCATTGGCATGTGCAACAGGTGTGAAATGCCACAAAACCGATGTAGGCCATCAACATGTGTCGACAGTATGCAACAAAAGAATAAGCGATTGTTTCAAACCCCTACTCTTGGTTCAAAGGAAGGTCTGCTTCATTAAGGTGTCATTTTCATGAATTTTCCATAGCCACACGCGTCAATGCCATCTGCCAGGTGAAGCAGAGGCTCCAGCGGAAGAAGCTCCGGTGAAGGTGGAAACCAAAGAGGATTTCTGGCGCGTGCAGATTGAAGCCATCTACCGCCGGAGGAGCGTTGTCCATGACCGAAACATGAGGGCAGAATGCTGTGGTCAAGCTGCCGTTTTTGGAGACCCAGATGATGGGATGGTTGAAGTGTTATGCAACGAAGAAATGGTGAAAATTGATGAAAGTGGTGGCTTCAAAGTGGTACTCCATGGGGCTGATTCAGAAATAATGATGTCCAGGCGACAATTGGTAGCAGCCCATGTTGATGTTTGCGTTGTGGAATGGGTCAGAGATACCGTTGGCCCCAACAAATAACTTGGCCCCAAAACCGGGATAAAAAACAATCCTGTGCACTTGAGGGATTGGTAAATGATAAATTGCAGCTGGTTTACATTGGCTATGTTTATCTACGTTGTTCAAAATCACACAACTGGGAAATCTCAGAATCGCTCCGGGAGACCGCCAGGAACCCCATGAAACTGACTCTTGGAAGCAGCTGGCAGGGCCCGGGCTCCATGAAGTCTTCCCGGACAAAGAATCAACAGATATTGAAGTAACTAGCAAAAAAAGGTGATATGATTATGATTGTGATTATGATTATGTTTGTGATTGTGATTGTGATTATGATTATGAGTATGATTATGATTATGATTATGAGTATGATTATGATATGATATGATGCTACAGTTGCAGCCCATTCAGATACCGAAGATAAGTTTGCTGAGTTTGTATCCCCACTCCAGAAATCCGTCGCGATGGCGAAAGGAACGATGTGAAAGGCCTCATGGAGAAGCATCAGGGCAAAGAGGTGATCCTTTTTAAGAAGGTCAGCTCTTTTGACGACAGCGGTCTGACGCGGGATAATTCTATTAGTATTTTTCTTAGTTAATACTGTATGAGATTTGGAATGGGAAATATATGTTTAATTATGTTGACATGGTATATATATATATATATGGCATTATATGGCACTATGGGATTACCATACATATTGTATATAACTATATATATATATAAGTGGGATATATGGGGATAAAATGATGTGGGTGTGGATACTTGGTGCTTTTTTTAGCGCCAATTTATGGAGATATAATCAGGGGATATACCCAGGGGGTATGAAACCAACAGTCATACGGATTTGATGTCGGTTTTCACGGTAACATGGGGACTGAATGGGATATTACTTGGAATATTTGATGTGATACTGTGGATGGAAGACATCCTGCACTGGTTGGTACTGTAGCTGGTTTATCCCGTTGCGATCCTATAATTTAAAGTGTTCCATGGATACCAATAGTCACCAAATGGTGCAGGATTTTCTCGATCCACAGTGTGTAACTAACTATATCCAAGTTGGAATGTAATTATGATTACGACCATATATCATTGGGATTTCTTAAGCCATGCAGACCCCAAGTTCTCTTCCACGTGATTACTGATCATTTTTAAAACCATGGGAAGCCAATCGTGATGAGGGAACCGCAATTTTCAGAACCACTCATTGTCAGTGGCTTTCTCTGAAAAGAATTGAGAGAACCCCAAACAAAATCATGCTGATCAAAGCCATGATGTTCCCCAATGAGTTGGTGGCCATTGACACTTTGGTGTCATCAAACGTGGCTGGCTAGAAAATCTCCCATTTACAGATGGATTTCTCAGCTATAAACCTCCATCTGGAGGGATTTCCCATTGTCATGTTTGATTGCTGAAGGGTATTGGGAGTGTGTCATTATAGCAATGTAATTCCCCGTTATCCAAAAGCCATCTTGTGAGGTCTGCAAGCGATACGATTTGGATCCAACGAAGATCTACACCAACGATGATGCTTGGGAAGGACAGGGGGAAGTTAGCAGACGATTCACGGATCTTCTCAGAACAGTTCCTGACTAAGAATGCAAGGCATGCAAGGCAGATAGGCGGCATGTTTTGAGTTTGTTTTTGGATGTATTCGAGGTCGGTTCAGGCACGAGATTGTGGCACGAGATTGTGCAGGGAAGTTCCTTGACTAACATTTCCTGGTTAGTTTCTTGTAACAAATACGCCACATGGTGGTTTCTCAAAATTCGAAACCCCAAGTCATCATCCAAGTCGGTCACAACTAGTCGGGACAAACCATTTAAGAAACCAGTGGTTTTGAGTTACAATGAAAATCAGAAACACTGAATCGATATTGTCCTTTTTTGGAGAAAGAACGATTTTATCATAATTATAATCATTCAAGTCTACACCTATTGGTTGCTTTTCGTGGTGTTCGAACATGGGGGAACCATCGAACCATCTTAATCGACAGGTGAAGACAAAGAGTTCAAAGACGATCCCGACGATGAGGGATCAAGCAAAACAGGCTGGGGGATGAGCCAATGGCAAAGCATGGCAAAGCATGGCAAAGAATTCCGGAATTGATGGAAATGTTGCGCTGATTGTAAGACTGGTAACTAGGCATGTGAGTATTCAATTTTTAAAAACATTAGCATGGGATTTTCCCAGAACTTGTTTTGCCAGGCGCCAACTAGGCGGAGAAAACCAATACCAATACACTTCTGGCGCTGCCAAAGATGCTACCAGTGAAATATGGTTCTCTGGATATAATCCCGCAGTTGCAGATACTATTCCGCTTTCAATGCCCATTTAGTGCCGGGATTTCTCAGCTAGCCATGTTTGGTTTCCGGAAATTAATGTTTTTGGGCCCTCGGTCCTTCAAGTTCAAGCCCAGAGCATCCCTATGTCACCTAGTCTGGGGTGCGCCATTCACAGCCAGCATTTTTCAGAACTGAAATCCACTTGGACATCAGGAGGCTAATCAAACTTTCCTGCTGGCCCAATCCCCAGAACTGTACAATGATATCTATAAATTGAAAGTGATGATTTTCCTGAGCTTAAAATCCGAGAGAGGTTTCTTCAGTTGTTGATTTTCCAGTTTCGGTCAACTTTGGGAGACCCCACCAGGATCCCATGTCAGCCAGGTTCGGCTCCTGCTCCGATGTCCTCCATCTTTGGAGCATCGAGTGCATCAAGCAGCTCCACGAGCATCTTTGGAACACCCGGTGCTAGTTCCTTGGTTAAAAGCTGCGGAACTCTCCAAAGCTGGGGAATGGTAAAAAAAACATATATGTAACTTCATACCAACACGAAAATACGAGAAAATGTATGAAATCTCCATTCCGGAGGTATAATCAAGCATTACTCTAATGATACTAATCTCAAACTAGTCCGTTGAAGGCATCGTTTATTTGTTTGGGTTGAAATCACCAACAGATGGAGGAAATCTTATCAGCCACCTGACGCCCCGAACCATTTTGGCTGCAACTTTCAGCTTTGTGAAGGAAGAACGTGGCTACAATATGTAGCATTGAAAGCAACATACTGTAATCCGAGCAAATGAATTTGTTTCGGAGGTATAGATACCCCACCTACGGGGGCACCAGTCCAAGTCGGGGTGCGAATGCAGCAAAGCGACTGGCTCAACTATCCAACAAGATTCAATATGATTCAACCCATGGTGCCATGGAGTCTTATGGTACCCTTTGGTAATCAAGCTTGGCCGGAGAATCCAAGGATTTCCCAAGAGCGCGAAGCTTGCCATGGCTGACACCAGAGGGTAGAATCCCAACCCCCAGTTGAAATTAGACACGCCATACCCCGATTCTATGGTCCTTCTCTGGTCACAGTCATATGTCATATGATGTCATCCCTCTGGGGGCCCAGGTTCTGGCTCTTTGTTTGGCGCCTCCAGCGTCAGCAGCTCAAGCTTCGACGGGGTTGGGACAAGAAGTGCCCTGGAATGGGGAAAATCTGAAAAATTGAAATCCCTCCGGTGGTGAACAAAGGGAGCGGTGAGCTGAGCCATGGTTGTCTCCATAGTTCTCCATATTTTTTTGCATTACCATAAATTACCCGGGGAGCCAGTTGGAGCTGTGGATTGAGTTTCCCAACCACATCATAGATGGTTTCAGATGCATTTTGAATGAGACCAAATCAAGTGTAAACTTGCTGAATCGCAGTGGACATCTCGTCAAGAATCGTTCTATGAAGGATTGATTTTCAATGACGCTGTGCTCCAAATATTCAAAAAGTGACAAAAAATGCTGATTCAGTTTTACACACGTCGGGATGTGTTGAGCATTCCTTATTTTGTTGGTTGACATGTTCATATATCATGATGTATTCACCCTATCCAGTGTCAGTGGCTGGTCATCCTTTTCCCTAGTCAACTGCCATAACCAGGGGGAAATCCCCCCTTTTTGACCAACCCAAATAATTGTGGTTGGTGGTTGATTTTTAAATTATTTTCCCATGGTCTCCAAGGTTTCTTCCTTGCAGTTTCAGTGTGCTCAATGTTGTCCATTTCCTCTCCATTGAGTTCGATGATTTTCCCAGTGAGAAGCCTCCATGGCTAGTGCTAGCATTTCCCAGCCAGCCATGGACACTGAGTATCCCAAGTGTTGTCCCATTACAGAATATCCCATCCGGGTTATATTCCCATCATTCTCCCATTGACAAAAATGATGTCATAGAATACTTCCTCAATTTGACATGAAATTCCCATACGAATATCCCGTATCCCATTAAACCAACGAACATGCTACAAGGTGAGGCCCCCGATAGCTAAGTTAACATATAACCTGCTTAACTAAGGTTTATGTGGGATGTGACTATACCTAATGGGCTTCAGAAACCAACACCTGGTGGCTTCACCCTGTCCAGGGCGGCGCCTCCGATATCTTCAAGGGAGGCGATGGCCAATCCGCGGGGCAGTTTTTCCGTGGGCAGTCACCAAAAAGCCGTTTGACTATGTGGGTTCATGGGGATTTCATGTGGTTTTTATCCCATTAAGTCTGGAATTTTGACCATGGAAAATAGACGGATAACATGGTGATTTTTTTTTGATGATACCTAAGGGATACTACCCTTGACTTGTGGGTGATCAGAAATCATGAAGTGGCATGATCAGCCATGGGTCATTGGGCACCCCATGCTTTGGCTATATCCATATGGCAGATCCATGAGGGCTATTCGAACATGTTTAGTTTGAGTCCAACCCAAGCTTGTTTAGAAACTAAAGAACATATCTTGATAATTTTGAGGCCTTCCAGTGATTAGCGATTTCGTCTATGGGGACCAATCCTGCATTGGAGGCAACATTTTTGCTGCCGGTGGTGGAGGGGCCAGCTTGTTCGGTGCTAACTCAGGCTGGAACAGGTTCCACATGATGTGGTTGGCTGATGAGTGTAGGAAATTCAACCACCAAGTATCTGCTGAATTTGATCACGACCTGACGTCACGACTGGTGTGATGGTTACGGGTAACCATCCCAAAATGTCCTTATTTCAGTCTAGTGAATTATGATATTTTGTCCAGAAGTATGGGGTTTCACCATCAAACGTATGGGGATAATAATTGATGGTTATTCGGGTGTTACACTATCCAGATGGGGGGATGATCATGCTGTATCACGCTCATTTGGGTTGGGAGGGCATGGGTTGAACAAAAGCCTCAAGTCTGCAGCCAAATCTTGGCGTAACCAATTTGGACCTTCCGCACGGATGTATCCCAAATTGGCGGAGCGGACCCATCCATTAGCCAAGCAGAGTTCAAGACCCTGGTTGGTTTCTGATTCTAGGGGATTTTCATAATCCAATCGGGGAATCCCTGTTAACCAACCAGTATAATAGAATGACAGAGGGGTTTGAACACTGTTCATATGAAATAGATATACATATACATATGTATATATATATATAGTCTTATAATGTTTGGGTTTTGGGTAGTACTTTTTTGGGCGGACACACCAGTAGTCATTAGTAGACGGGAACTAACACTGCCCTGCAAAGTTTGTCATGTTGATTTTGTTGTTTTGCATATCCAATATGGTTGGTGAAGGGAAATTGCACTAAAGTCTGAATCAGTTGCGGTGGGTTGAGTTCCCCAATATAGGGATATATACGTTTAAAAAAACAAAAACATGATTGTGACATACTTACCTGTAGGTTCTGAGTGTGAGCAAACATTTTTTGTAATTTGCGTTCACATTTGTTTCTTGTTACGTGATTTACGTGGTTTTGTCGGTGTTTTTCATGTGTATGTTTTTTGGTCATTTGGTTGTCATTGTTCTGTCGTTTCCATTGTCTTTTGTTGATATTTTGGTTGTCGTTTCTTTGTGGTGTCTCGTTCTCGCCATGGTTGAGTGCGCCCCGAGAGGAAGTAAACATCTACAGGAAAGCTGCTTATTTGAAGGTACAAAGTACAAATCATGGCCATTTCAGGTACCTCAAAAATAGCCCTTACATTGGCCAAAAATAATGCCTTCTATATGGAAAGTACCTTCAATTAAGGTACCTGAAATAGCCCTTAAAATCATGAAAATCCGTGTTTTTCACGGTACTAATTACTAATCCACTCATGGTGAAAGCGGAAGGTTCTGCAACCGGAGAAAGCACTTCGTTGTTCGGACTGCCAAGCAACTCTTCAGGCGGTCCTTGAGGGCGGCAGAGTGAATGTGGCTCCCGCAGAAATTTCTATGTGGTCCAACCAGAAAAGGAAACCATTTGACTCGGAATCAAAACCCTGGTACCTTCTGTTCACCCCAAAATAGCTGGTAAATGGATGTTCATCCCATAAAAAGGGACAATAGTAGGTCTTGACCCATCCCCATTTCGCAACACGAACCGAAGCAGCATAACTACGCAACTGGGCTCTGCGAATTATATCTCCTGGCAGGTGCGAGTGCCCCCAGCACAGGCTCCGGGGTGGATCGGGAACTGGGTTTACTGGTGGCCAGCGACGCAAAAATCACGGGGCTAGCGAAGTTCAAATTTTCTGCCTGAAATTTCATGATGAAATGCGCACCGTACTTATTTAGGGGATTAGATGATGTGTTAGTATTGTGCCAGTCTGATCGTATTTGTTTTTTCTCTGCATCCGAGGAAACATAATTGGTTATAAAGTAGCCATAGGTTTCATACTCAGGGGGATGTGGAATATCCCCGGTTGTGGGATATGCCCTATTGTAGTCAAACATGGCTATAGAAAATAGCCCATTCATAAAACATGAAACCACTATCTTTATCTATGAATGGACTATTTTCCATGGCCATATTAGACTACCAGAGTGCAAACCACTTCTTAAATCCAGCTCACTTCCTTCGTGCGTTCCAGGCAGCATCTTCGGCGCAACAAGCGCCACAAGTGGCAATCTCTTTGGAGGCGGACGAAAAACCACCAGGGATGGTCATACCGTTTGCTAATGAAACAGTTTGCTACTTGGAAGTGCAGCTCCACTTACGAGTGGATATGTAATTATATGTAATTAGGCAACCATAGTAGGGGTTATATCCCAATATATCACCGCTTGTGGTGGTTTATAGCCATGGTTGTACCCATTTGTAACTTCAACTGCACAGCCAAGTATGGAGCATGGCCCATTTAGTTCCATGATTTACCTACCAAAATGAGTGGTTCTCCATAGCAAACTCTTAGATTACCAAAGGGTATCAGAAATTATTTGGTAGTGAATGGAGGAGCGCTTCGGAGCTGCAAATTGAGCTTCCCAACCACCTGATCGCACATACAGAACACTTAGCAAATGGATAAAGATACAAATATCACCTAAGTTGGTTGTTGCAACCTCGCGGAACCACCAAACTCCATAAATTTGATGGATGGGATTGGCAGAATTCCCGAATTTATTGCTTATGTTTGGTTTGGGAATCTGTCCAATTGACCCATAATAGGAGATTAACTCAGAGAATATATGGGATTTCAGCAGAAAGGAAGTAGCAAAGTGAATTAAGCCAGAAATGATGGTTGTTGCTTGTGATTCAAACTCCCATTCAGTGCCTTTTGATGAAAAGGGCCTGGTGGAAAAGAAGCTACCTAGCTTCACGGACTAAGATCTCAAAAATGTTGTGGGTGAATTTGAATAATAATCCCCCTGTTCATATTCAACACCATCCAGAAATCATGGTTGAGTAAGGGATGGAATCAAATATTTTTTGGGCCATACAAGGGGTGTTTGATACCAGGGGGATGGGATGAATGTTGAGCCATTTCAGACCGACAAAGAACTCTTGAGGGTATCAAGGGTCAAGACCATGACCAAAAAACGGACAAGACTCGTGAACAATTTGGGCCCTATACAAGTGGGAAAGGGGTGTGTAGCTGGATCAAAGGACTTGTTGCAGAGTTGGTCTGCTCTGGGATTTTTGATTCCTACTACAGTATGTTTTGCTGACAAAACCGTTCATGCAAGTTTGTGCTATTNGATCAAAGGACTTGTTGCAGAGTTGGTCTGCTCTGGGATTTTTGATTCCTACTACAGTATGTTTTGCTGACAAAACCGTTCATGCAAGTTTGTGCTATTCACAACCAGCCAAGAGACTGTTCGATGTATTGGTACAAGTACACGTAGAAAACGACTACCCTTCCGGCAATCTAATCTTGGAAATCAAAAAAAATAACAGTTCAATGAAACTGGAGATGTCTCCACGTCTCTCTGATTGGCACAGGTTCAGATGCTGGCTCTGCTGGCTCTACTGGCTCTATCTTTGGTGGTTCCGGCAACACAGGCCGGAAGCCCCAGGGTCATACAAATGCTGTAAAGCCATCACACAAACACAAGTTCACCTTTGGGCTAGCAAACGTCCCCATCTTGAGCCTTGTTTGAAGATTTGCTTTTGTGTGGCTTCAACGTCGTTGAGAGTCGTTGTGGCAATATGATGGCCACTTCAAGCAAGGGTTGGGTCAACCAGGAAACTGTTGCGTCAACAAGTGTTGTCAATATCTTCCTTGTGCATTAGTTGGGCAGCTTCATGTTCACGTTTCAGGTAGCGGTAACATCTTTGCCTTTGGTGCAGGCGGGGCTGGGCAAGGTATNTTCACGTTTCAGGTAGCGGTAACATCTTTGCCTTTGGTGCAGGCGGGGCTGGGCAAGGTATGATGCAACTTTGATCCATTTGGGTGATACCATCAGTGCGTTCTCAACATCCTTTGTCTTGATTTTAGAGAATCCTTTGAACACGGTTGACCGGCTGGTGGTTTCACATGTTTGTTCTTTTTTCCTTCATGTGCAAGGATTTCCTGAAATTGATATGTTTGAGGGGCTTGAAACCAAACTCCACATGACGAAGCACTGTTGATGTCAGAATTTCACCCTGCTAGTGATGGATGCTATGGTTCCGCAAGTGTTTGGCTTTGATCAAAGGACTTGTTGCAGAGTTGGTCTGCTCTGGGATTTTTGATTCCTACTACAGTATGTTTTGCTGACAAAACCGTTCATGCAAGTTTNCAAAGGACTTGTTGCAGAGTTGGTCTGCTCTGGGATTTTTGATTCCTACTACAGTATGTTTTGCTGACAAAACCGTTCATGCAAGTTTTGTGCTATTCATAACCAGCCAAGAGACTGTTCGATGTATTGGTACAAGTACACGTAGAAGACGACTACCCTTCCGGCAATCTAATCTTGGAAATCAAAAAATATAACAGTTCAATGAAACTGGAGATGTCTCCACGTCTCTCTGATTGGCACAGGTTCAGATGCTGGCTCTGCTGGCTCTACTGGCTCTATCTTTGGTGGT
>BGPT01000041.1:281049-294690 GCA_003297045.1 Symbiodinium sp. clade C Y103
TGGAGATGTCTCCACGTCTCTCTGATTGGCACAGGTTCAGATGCTGGCTCTGCTGGCTCTACTGGCTCTATCTTTGGTGGTTCCGGCAACACAGGCCGGCAGCCCCAGGGTCATATGCGTGCTGTAAAGCCATCACACAAACACAAGTTCACCTTTGGGCTAGCAAACGTCCCCATCTTGAGCCTTGTTTGAAGATTTGCTTTTGTGTGGCTTCAACGNACACAAGTTCACCTTTGGGCTAGCAAACGTCCCCATCTTGAGCCTTGTTTGAAGATTTGCTTTTGTGTGGCTTCAACGTCGTTGAGAGTCGTTGTGGCACTATGATGGCCACTTCAAGCGAGGGTTGGGTCAACCAGGAAACTGTTGCGTTAACAAGTGTTATCAATATCTTCCTTGTGCATTAGTTGGGCAGCTTCATGTTCACGTTTCAGGTAGCGGTAACATCTTTGCCTTTGGTGCAGGCGGGGCTGGGCAAGGTATGATGCAACTTTGATCCATTTGGGTGATACCATCAGTGCATTCTCAACATCAAGAAAGAAACATCGGAGTCACTTTCTTTTTGACTTTTGAGAATCCTGTGAACATGGTTGGCTGGTTGGTGGGTTCACATGCTTGCTCTTTATGTCAAAATTTGGCCCTGCCAGTGATTGCTTAACCGTGTTGATGCTTCATTTCGCATCAACCAACAGCTGGAAAACATACTTTTGAAGCCCACTGGTTGAAAATTCCTCGTTCGTGCAACGAGGTGGGGCTGCAGAAGGCAACAAGTTCCTTGGCACGTGAGTTGGATATCACAACTCGCTGGGGAGATTAGCAACCAATATGGGGGGAAATTTTTGCCAATCCACTAGTGGAATTGGATCAAAATCCCCAGTCGAGTATTTTTTTAAGTGCTGGTTGGTGGGGCTCAATTCATGGTTCCGTTCCATTCAAATGTGGATGATAATGGAAACAACCAATAATAATAATGATAATGATATTCATTCCAATAATTTAATAATAATAATAATGATAACAATAATAATAATGATGATAGTGATCTCCAGTTTTTGTGCATGTGAAACCCACCAACAGGGCATGATATCCCCGAGCTGGGCAACTCGATGGGTCACCGAGGAAGAAGAGGAGAGCAGAATGAGCGCCTCTGGAGGTTGCGGGATGTTATGGATTTACTGAACTTGAAAAAGAAGTGTCCAAGCTATGTATAGTTTCTTGTAATTATGGCAATGAAGGATGAGAAAGACCTCCAAACTAACCAGGTTGGGATCTGATGCTTTGACCATCCCCAACCGAATACTGAGCACTCGGGTGCCAGTCGCACAACTAGAACCTTTTAGCTTTGAGAAAATCGCCACCTTGGGCAGCAGCGGCGTGTTTTTGCAGCCTCAGTGGTTAGTTCAGCCCAAGTATTACCGAATACAGATCGTTACAGATCCACAATGATTCACATATCTATACGTATCGGGCATAGTTCTACAATGTTCTACACCCCTTTGCCCCACTTCATGTTGAACTGGTGCCCCCTTTCTGCAACGTCCCGACTTTGAACGAGCCAGTGGCACTTTTGGCTCAAGATGCCAGTTCTGCAAGTTCATCATGTTCAGTGGAGCATCGTCAGCATTGCCTGAACAGTTGTGTAAACAGGGGTTCATGAGACCCCCAAAAGCTGATGTTGAGGAACTTGCGAAAGAAGGAGTGGGCTCCGGTACCCCCATTTTGTTGACTGTGTAGGTACATGTTGATCCCAAATGAAATTTCATGAAATTTCTGAATATTTTCGGCAATATATACAAAAAGATTATAAAACCATAGGTTGAGCAATTTAGTACGCACCAGCAACTACTAGTACCAAACTTGCCATGGACTTTATGAACTTCAGCCACATGAGTTAACGAGATGAAGGCGAAGTTGAATGGGAAGGTCCAACCAGGCTACCGGTGGACAGAAGAATGTAAGTGGAAGGGAGAGTACTACCACCTCTAACTTCTAAGATTCTCTAAGTAGTTCCACTTCGGATGCCTAATATCTCCTTGTAGCAGAATTCCGGACCAGTAGTTTTAATTAGAATGAGCGTGCAGTTGATGGGCGTCATGTTTTTTTCGACCGGAGGCCTTTGTTCCAAAAATGTGGACACCGGAATTGGAATTTGAAGCGCGGTTTCAAAGATGTCTATCTTCAACCAAATAAAAGATGATGACGCAAGCCGCTGGATTGATCACGGATCAGAGATGTTCTATTTTCAAACCTTGGGATACCTTGGCTTCTAGGTGATATAGAAATGTCTTCAAAAACATTGGGAATTTCTAAACCAGTCATATTTTCGAAAGTTGATTGTCTGGGGATCAGTAGAAAGCACCAACTTCTCAGGCGCTCCTGGTTTGGCTCCTTCTTTCTGCCGCGGACACCGCAGGAGTCGCCGGGGCGACACTAAAATTCACGATCCCACAGAAATGCTTGACATCAATGAGTTAGATAATGTTGGAAAGCTTCTAACAATTTCTAGCCACCATTTTTTTTTAACTCGATGTAACTCCTGTGTTTTGTAACTTGTTTCCTTGTGATGGTTCATGATGGTTCTGATGGGATCACTGGGTTTGTCATCCGAGACATTTTTCAACTGCGAAGCGGTCTCGAGAACTACAGAGATGCTCCAAAAAAACTGAGGCCCACACGCAAAAATCCAGAAGAAAATAAAAGAAAATAGAAGAAAATAGAAGAAATAGAAGAAAATTAGACTCTTTCCAAGTTTTTCGATAATAACATCTCTCTGAATGGTAGCAGTGTGGGTCAAACCCCGAAATTGCGCCTCTGCGCCGCATGTGTTTATCAGCTGGTTGGAGGTTTTGAGTATTCACCATGCCATTTATGTTTGGAGTTTGACCCTTTAAACCTACGTCAGGAGATGATGTTTCGCCCAGCGATCCAGTTGCCATTGTCGCTCAGCAGCAAGATGTGTGACCTGATACTCTCGGTGAGGCCCCCGTGGCCACGAAATCGCGAGATGTTGACGTGCATAAGTTGGTTGCTGTAACATCTGGGTGGGGAATATCATGGAATATCATGGAATATCGCCATACTATTCATGGGGATTATAATTGGTTTATAAACCAACATCGCTGGGGGCCTCATCTTGTAGCAACCCCAAACGAAACCCTGGTTTTTCGTGGATCTACTGAATGCTAGGGAGGCCACTTAATTTAATGTGATCGGGGGAAGGGATTACTTGTCATTGTATATGTATCGACATGTCAATTACGTGTGTATATAATTGTATAATATTGTATATAAATTACTGTATATTATATACAGATGCATTCTTAGAATTCTTACATACTGTACATCCATCTATCCATCTTGACATGTTCAATCTTAATTTTACACGACTATACTACCCTCTCCTTTCTGAAATGGAATCTATTCTTTTGTATTTTTGTATATCTATGTGAATTCTATGTGAATTCTATTTGTCAATTGATCTATCGACCTATCTATCTACAACTCGGCCGTGTGTGTCCCTACGAGATCACGAGGTTGCTTACCTGCCGGAATGGCGATATGAAGGTGTCCGGCATGTGGATCTGTGGATCACACTGGTGTCGACTTGGTGACGCCCCATATGGTGACTCCATGGAGAAAGGGAAAATTGATTCATTGGATTGGTTTAAGGGAAAATCTACAGGAAACCATGGATTTTCCCATGAAATATAGGGGTTTCCTGTAAATTTTCCCATTAACCAATCCATTGGATCGTCGTCATGTTTGAAAATTTCGTCGCCCGGTGTTGTCCAGTTGTAACTGGGGTGAAGCCACGCTGCTAACAGCCTGTTGTCTTGATGGATGGTAGGGCATACTATGGCATACTATTCAATGTATTGGGTATCATCATCATCATCATCATCATCATCATCATCATCATTCAGGAACTAGGAATCCCTATGATTATTCAAGTAGTATTTCATGGAATGACAGGTTTTGTAGACACATAGAATAAATCTATGAATACCCCCTTATATCCCAGTCAATCTCAACATATTCACATTGTTCCTGGGTTTTGAGCACTGCTATGGTCGAAATCATAGAATCCCCGCATCGGGGTGCATCGAGAATTAGTAAGCGGCTACTGGCCTGTTACTCGCATATATGTATATATATATATTATATGTATATTATATCTCGTATATCCTGTATATTTGTAAGTACATACATATATACAATATATATATATATATACGCACAATTCCATTTAATTAGATCTATACTGACATATGTAACTATGGGGTGTAATATTTATATATATATATATACATCTATGTGCACGATTGTGTATTCTGTTATTGGGCTATTTCATTTGGTCATTACCTACTTCATAAGATCGTGGCATCCTTGGCTGAGTTCCACCCATCACTTGTTACGTTCCCCACGATGCCGGTGTGTCAGGAGCCAACTGGGAGACCATCAGCGAGCACACCACGCATCTATTGCCGCTTGGCTGGGAGGCGACCGGGTAGACTTTTCTCCATGGTTGGAAGGTGATTTGTTTTTCGTGGTGAGATTTTTTACACATATGATTGTATATGTACATATAGACATGTATATGTATTTCTCAAATACATATACATGTACGTATACATATATGTCTTGGCGTTTCATGTGTTGGCTTGAACTGGTTGCCTTCCTCCGGTTTCTTCGGAACAACGGAAGGGCGCCGGGCATGCTACGTTCCTAGGAACTTGCAGCCAAAGTCACACTCTCTGCCCAAGAATCATTTTTGTTGGATGAATTATAGCGACCTCACGGTGATGTCATTGGAATGGTTAGTAAGGGAAATCATCCCCAATGGCTTTGTTTCAGCTGTTTTCAGGTGACTGTTAGTGAATTATTCTAGCCAGATTTTGATATGGATGGGGCAATGATTCCTGATGTTGTCATGGCTACATGGCTCAACATGAGATCTTTCAAAATGGTGGAATAGTCCAAACCTGCCGGATTTGTCTCCAAGATATGGCAAACTACAACAGACTAAACATGATTTTCCCATTATCCCATTATGTTTAAGTTGAATCTGCTTTTTAAACTCCATGATTTCAGATAAGTTGCTTTAACTTTCGAAAAAATCGTGAATTTACCCATGGATTTTCCCATCATTTCCAAGTGTTACTTTTCGCTCCCCAGTGATGGAGTCAGACCATCTCGGACCTGAGGCTGTTCTCCCTAGAGATGACAGCCAAGGGCCGGATTCGCAGTTGGATTCGTGGTGCGAGATGTTTGAAAAAAAAAAAACATCAACTATATCAACTTATGCTGGATTTTTTGTGGAAACCAAGTGATTGGGATGTGTTTTTTTTCCCTGATATCACTGATGGTTTCAACTAATTTAGAAATGCTTTGTCTCAAGACTTTGCCACTGTTTTTTTGACCATAAAAAATTGCGGAAATTAAATTAGGCTAGGTTTGCTAGGTACCCTATTTCAGACAAGCCCATGATGCAATTGGATGTGTTTATGTTTGTCTATTGCGTGCGGGCCCTTCCATGACCTATCTAGACCGCAGATCCACAGGGTGTCCGAAACGTCTGACTCCAAAGAGTTGTTTCTATTTGGAATATCCCTCTCTATCAACTGTTGCATCAAGGGGACCATCAGATGTTGGGTCCGAGAAATGGATATGACCTACGGTACGGCTCAAAATGGTTGATATAGTTAGAATTGAGCTCGCCTATCCTGCATCCTACCCTGCCCACAATGGACCTTGTGCGAAAAACCCTACATCATAACAAACCACCAAAGGCAATTTAGGAGACAAATCTTTCTACATGACATGAAGGGAACATAATATGTCTTGAGATGTGTTTCACCCAGGACCTAGAACATGGAACCATGTCAACCACATGTTTATTTTTACTTTTTCAAGTTGACATATGGATTAATTCCTCAATCGGACTGCCTCGGCTTTATCTACTTTGGGATCCTCTTCATCAAGGTGCGCACCCTGCCTGTTTGACGCAGTGAGAGCTTGGCAGGATCCAGAGAAAACTTTTGCCATAGAATCGAACCAAAGATACCAAAGTTAATAGTAGCAGTCTTTCAGGAACTGCGGAGATGATTTCAACAAATTTCAACCAGATTTCTTGCAAGTGGATTTGCTCAGTGGTGAACGCATCTCTGCTGGCTTGTTCAAAGATCCCCCAAAAGTTTATAACACTTTGCTCGACAGAAAGATGAAGGGACATTAGTTGACCTTAGCGTATACGCGTCATCTTGCCAGCGTCAATGATTGGGTGTATTGGCAGAAATGATCCAAGAACGGCACTTGCGGTGCATGGAAATCCTGTACAGCAGTCGTCAAGAAATTGTGGAAAATGGATGAAAATGGGCTCAAGCGCACTTTGAGTGTCAGTTACCTAAAAGGAGACGAGTGACAGTTTTTGTATTTTGCGAAATTTCTGAGTTTGTGCCATGGCCATCCGCATGTGGATCATCGCCCTGAGCCTTGCAGGAGTGCCCTCCATGTATAGCTCCCTATGGATATCCTTTGCGCCACTACACCGACCATAGGGGTAAAAACATGTAAAAACCGTGTGCGCAAACAACATGCCTTAACGGATCCACCTTGCGATAACTTTATACAATGTTGGGGCCCTTGGGTTAACGGGGCTGCTTTCCCACTTGTGGAAACGATTCACCATATGCGGCAGAACATTTTATAAAAAGGTGGTTCCCTTCAAAGAATGGCCACACAATGTTGCACCATTCACACTATAGAAACATGTCTCCCCAATGATTTTGGACAATTGATTTTTTCTTGTTGGAGCTTTAGACGTGGCAAAGCAAGAATTCCCTCCAAGAGTCATTTACGGTCGCAGGGTTACTCATCAGAAGGGCTACTCATCACGTCATGGCTGCAATTCAAAAAACTGCTCGTTCAAAAGAATTGAATGCCAGTCAACAAATTAAAATATGTGCTCATACCGAGACATTAAAAAAACAGTCCTTTTCAATCTTTTCGATTGTGGTCTTTCGACTACCCATAACATTGCCGTCTCTTGAGAGCAATGGCACAACAATCCCATTTTCACTTCAGTCTAGGGTACACCTGTGGCATTTCCGATGCAAAACATTGCAATTCTCTCCACAAGATTCAACCAATTCAATAACAGACCCCAAACAAGAAAACACATTTGACATAAGTCAATCACACTCTTAAGAATCAAAAACATTGGACAAACACCTTGAATAAAATCAGAAACACATTCAAGAAAAGAAAAATCGAAAAACAAACACACTCAAGAAAAGAACATTCGAAAAAAAAAATACATTCAAGAAAAAACATAAACATTCAAACAAACTCAAAATATCTCACACTCACACAGTCGGAAAAAAAACCGTTTGAAAAAGCCAGCAAATTTCTATTTCAGATTGTTGAGTTTTAAACACCATTCCCCGTTCGTTGCATCTATTCTGCCAAAGCTGCCCTTTTTTTTGATGAATGATTTTGAATGCCTCTATCAAGGCGCATGAGTACCCTTCCCCATTGCAGTCATGGCCTTTTATGAAAAGAAACGTTGCTGCAGAGCATCATCCAAATCATGTTTTACAGTGGAACTTGCGGCCAGACCATTTTACAATTAAAGGCAAGTGCTTCGCAGGCGGGCACTTTCTGTAATTAGTTGGGGAGTCCCCATCCCCTTTTCCCAGCGATTCCAGACATTTTGCAGAGTTTTTTTACTCAACAGTTTCAACGTGGCTCATGAATTATATAAACAACCACATCGATATCATCGATGTGATTAATGCAATCGATCGTTGTGTGCTGGGTAATGCACATTCTAGTATCACTTTTTCTAATTTTTTCTACATTATTGCTTGGGTGTTGCACATTTCGGTTTATAGACATGGGATATATTCACACATACCCTCAAAAGTTCAGAACGTTTTTTTGCTTTTTTTTGCCTTCACGTGGCCAGGCCATTTTATACAACGTTGGCTTGTAACTTTGCCAAAACATGTTGGCTTTCCACTTTATCCCCAATTGGCCATTCCAGTACCAGGTTCATCCAGGTGATTTTTTATAGACTGGGGCCCAAAGCATCTGGGCCATGATGCAGGAGCTGCTTTTGCGGCTCGCCTTCACGAGGATCTCACAAGTGAGGGCATGGCGGACTGTTCCCCTCGCAAGCTGTCTCCAGACTTCTCTCCATTCTTCGGCCAGATGATCATCGATGAATTTGAAGATCCAAGGGCCTTGGCGAACAGCAAGAAATGGTACATGTACATACCGAAAAAACATATCCGTATGTCAGACTGCAAGCAATATTTCGTTTACCTCCAAGACATCGATGAGTTCGTGCGCCCCCGAACAGTCCATTACGTCAAAGACTCGAAGGGTGAGCTTCATGGTTTTTGTTCAGTTGCAACGTGGAAGAAGGAACAGAATCGCGAGGTCGATATTTGCACGGTCAAGAAGGGAACCACAACGTGGAAGAAGGCAAAAGAGTTTGTGGAGGACCTTTGCAAGGAACATCTCTGCAACTTGGCAATGTCGGGTACATGGAAGAAATGGTGGTTGTTCAATCGAGGAGAAGCTGAAAAGAGGGCTAAACAAATGCCATGGAAACGTGAACTGCAACACCAAGGGCACAAGAGCTATGGAGTTGAAGATGCGTTCAAAGAGCTCTGCTGGCGCGGACCCAAATCCTCTGGGAACCTGCTCCCCGACTTTGATGATTTTGCGCACCGCCACAAGCTGATGCAGGATGGAAATGAGACCTATTTTAACAAGACCGTGTGCCAATGCCGCACCGTAAACGACTGCACTGAAGCCGAGTGAAGCCGAGGTGGATGGGCATGGCATGACTATGCCTCGGCCGCGGCTGAGGGCGCTTTGCGTCGCGAAAAAAGAATGGCGGTGAAGTATTTGACTGCTTTATGAATTCGTCAATCATGACTTTGAAGTCAGACAAAACCTTCGATTCAATCTTTACTTAGTTCTCAAAGAGTTTGCCATGATTGTCAAATCTTGGTAGGTGGCCCTTTTCAAAAAAAAATGGTTGTACTCAGTGATGTGATCATGTGTGTGTTTCCAAACATGGTGAAATCTTAACTGTCGGTATTCATTTCAGCCACATTTTGGTGCTTGCTTCCCGCGCTTTTCAAACTGTGTGAGTTTCAACCGCAGCCATCGCGGCAGGTTACAAAATTCATCGACTGGTTGCGCACTCATTCGCCAGGTTGCCACCGATATTGATATGCTACAACTGCCTTTTACGGCCGAGGGGTATCTAGGGGTAAGGTTTTTTGGACTGATCTCAACTAGACCTTTTCGAAAAGATACTTATGAAGGTCCGAAGTGGAAATTAGTCGTGGTGAGAGCTGTGCAGGTTGAAGTGGAGAAGGGTTCATAGTGAACACTTTTTGGCGTTTTATAGCGGTACTATAAGCAATAACACTATGTTAAACATGTTATGGGATAAATCCCACATTTTTTTAATAGGGTAGTTTATGGGAAGCCCTCCCAGCAATTTTCAACACAATTTTTCAATGGGGGGACTCCCAACAATTTTAAAACCAATTTTTGTGGGAACACTCCCAAACCAATCCAATCCAAATCACAATCCAATCCATATCCCAATATATTTTATGGACTAAATATTGTAGAATAGTATATCCCCATATATCTATTCTAAACCCCCTATGATACCACCCGCACAAGGCGGTGGCGGAAGTTTCAAAGATAGGAAACCTATAGGAGAGGTTGGTTGCTGTGAATGATGGATGGCAGAGCGAACCCACTGATGGAAGGCAAGTGGTTGAAGGCAGCGCGGTGTAGTTGTAGTTTGGTTGTACTTTTAGTTGTGATGGTAGCTGTAGTTGTAGTTGTGGTTGGGTTGTAGTTGTAGTTGTAGTGGTTGTCGTCGTTGTCGTTGTAGTTCTAGTTCTAGTTGTAGTTGTAGTTGTAGTGCAGTGCAGTGTAGTGAAGCTGTACTGTAGTGCTTATTGTGGTTGTAGTTGTAGTTGTTGGAGTTGTAGTTGTTGTAGCTGTTGTAGTTTGCGTTGTAATTTGATTGTGGTTGTAGTTGTAGTTACTAGTTGTAGTGGTAGTTCCAGATTGGTCCACCAAATATAAGTTGGTTTATAAGCCCATTAACTACAGCTATAGCCCCCACCATAGAATCCATCAAGTTGATGGCAACCACAATCCCCCCACCATGACCATGACCGTCATCGTGGTGAAGTGCCAGGCAAGATCATGGCCATGGATCGCTTCCCCCGCAAGGACACGCCAGTGGCCAGAAAAATCGATTTGTCACAGCAGAGTTGAGGATTTACGGAAAAAACATACCCTCTGGTAAAAACATAGCTCTGGGAAAATGGGAAAATCACCATTTCTTATGGGAAAGTCAACTATAAATCAACCATTTTCAATAGCTATGTTAGTCATTACCAGAGGGTAAACAATTCATCAACTTTGATCCCAACATCTCATGATCCAATCCGAGGAGCTTTATGAGCAGGCGCGAGAGGTGCCGCGCCTGGGGGGGTCCTGGTTGTCAGCAGTCCAAAAATGTTGATATACCCTCGGGTTATTTAACATAGCTACTGTATGGTAAATAGCCCACTTATAGATGGTTTACCTACTGAAAATGATGATTTTCCATAGCTACGTTGAATTACTAGAGGGCGACTGGGATATCCTGAGGGAGTATGAGTAGAATATGTCTGGAATATTGGTTGCTACCCTCCGGTGTCATGAAACGTGGAAACTTCCCTGTGGGGAAACCATCGAACTAAATGGTGGATTTTCGATTGCCGTGTTTGATTGCCGGAGCGCATTTATTAGTTATATCACTGGATTGGTTTAAGGAAAAATTTACAGGAAACCCCTTATTTGATGGGAAAATCCATGGTTTCCTGTAAATTTTCCCATTAACCAATCCATTGATTATATTTAGTTACATTGTTACGGACTGTAACTCATAGGGATAATTGCGGTGTAATTTATTGAATCATTGATGGGAATACGGAAGATGTTGCCCCGGATATGGATGATATGGCGATGTAGCCAATAAGATGATAGTTGGGTGTGTCTGAAAATGGGGCGTACCGGGATAAAATGGCAATGTTCAAACAGAAAAGCTGATGATTTATACCATTGGATTTGGGGGGCATTCCCATAATCTCAACAAACATACAAAGAGAAATGGAAAAACCATGGGGTAACCCGAAGAGCATGCTCTACAGACAGTGGATTCGGGATTTTCCATATCGGTTTGTTAATTTAGCGAAGGGTAAGGTTTAGCCACAAGTGGAGCAATGTCCCACAGAGAGCCAACTTGTTCTAGGGGAATCAAAGGGAAGTAGGTGTATGAAACAATAAGACTGGAGATTTTGCTGGAAACGAGGGGACAGCCGAAGCATCAGGAAATCATGTTTTTTCAGGGTTACATAGGGTTACATATTCCAATCACGGTAAGTCATCTGCAAAGAAAAATGACAAGCAAGGAAGGAAAAACATGTTTCAGAAAGTGTCAACAGCTCAAAGTTGATTGCAAATGGTCCTGAAACAAACAATCACTGGATTGGTTTAAGGGAAATTTTACAGGAAACCCCTATATTTGATGGGAAAATCCATGGTTTCCTGTAAATTTTCCCATTAACCAATCCATTGAAACAACATGTCTTGTTCAATGCAATCAAAAGCGGGACATGACATTCCTCGAGAATAGCTCACCACCAACCAGAACGAACAGATCGAACGTCGAAGCCCAGCCGCAACTGAGGCGACGCGAAAGCATGGCACGGCACTGATGATTTGTTTCTTGGATCTTCACGGCTGGGGGTGAGAAAAATGATACCCCATTGTATCATCCAAAATTGGATGATGTTTGCACTTTCAGTGCTGAAACAAGCCATGGCTATTGGATGCTATCGATGGGTTCTCCATTTCTTCAAAGTTTCATCCACTTCTCAAAGTGGCCAGGCGACGTAAATGGTACAACCTGCGCACCTGGAAAAAATCATTGAGATCATTCCAGCTTTTGCTCAAGTGTTGCTTGGAAGTGCGGTTCCAGTGAACTGTTTGTGGATTGATTTCACATGATTTCAGCATGGTCCTAAGGTATCCCAACAAACATGGAGGCCTTTAAATTCCCATGGTTATACCTAGATGTTTTTGAATTCCCCCGGGATCCAAGTTGGAGCTCCAGAAGATGGCTTTGACACACGACTGGCTGAAAAGTCACCATCCGAAACTGTTACCAGTATATACAACTACCCTCTGGTAATTTCACTTGAAGACATACTCCGCGCCTGCGCCATGTCGCCTGCACCAATGGCAGCGTTGGTGCCAGTGCTGGCCAAACCAGTGGAGACTGAGCCAGCGCACGAGTCTGAGAAAAAGATATACTGGCGCCTTCCCCGAAGGTGAGGTTGTCCAGTGATGTTAATGTTAGTTGCTTTAAAAACCAAATGAATAGTATATTTTTTAGTTATATGATGTTATATGAGTATAGTATATAGTATTAGTATACTATATAGTTATATGAGTATAGTATATAGTGTTAGTATAGTATATAGTTATATATAGTTATATCTGAACGAGCTATGAGTCAACTTAGCTATCTAATTAGGGAGCCTCACCTTGTGGTATTTAAAAGGTTGCAATCAAGAATCATCATTTGAAATTGGAACACCACCAGTCTGGATATGGAGAATCACCATTTTGCTACGTAAATCATCGAACTAAATGGGCCGTTCTCCAGTGTGCAAACTGTGAAATGACCGGAGGGTAGATTTTGGCAACTTTTTCAGACGAAATCATCCATGTCAACAAAATAGAGTCCCATTCCGGTAGGAACATGTTAAGTGATGGCCCAGGAAACATAAGTCTATGAGATACTATGAGTATAATCTCTATCAGTCATAGAATATCAAGAACAGCAAACTTCGAAATGGAGGTTTTCTGAATTGGGGGTACCTCCAAATCATCCATTTTAATAGGGTTTTCCACTATAAACCATCCATTTGGAGGTACCACCATTTATGGAAACCCTTAAATGGGGCCCACATTTTTCAAAGCTCGAGGCCTGGCGTCACGTGTTTGGAGTACTTCAAACAGGACGCTAGGGATACCCTTGTCAGCTGGAAAATCCCCGCAGTTTTTACGGAGTTTTGATGGGAAAATATGGGAAAATCCTTTCTAAATAATTCTAAATAGACCATTTTTCCATTGCCAAGTTTGATTTGGGGATAGATAGGCCATTTGATAGTCGAAGATTTCAGGCGAATTCTCATCAGCTGGAGATTGGGAACCATCCTGTGGTTGCTGTTAAATTGCCCCATTTTTAAACAAAACATCCAACCCATGTAGCAGGGGGCACATGTGCGAATGGACGGTGGGTTTGTGGGCTTGTTACCCCACAAGGTGGTGCCCCTGCGGTTAAAAGTTGATTTACCCAATCGAAGTGTAGATATACCTACCCTGTGGTTATTTAACATAGCCATGGAAAATGACCCATTTAATTTATAGATGATTTATAGTGATTTACCTATTTAATTGCCTGCGGCAAGCCCGCCGGCCATAGGCAATTGCATTCTTTGTCCTTTGCTCAAGCAGCAGAATCAACACAAGGGTACGCTTCTAGGG
>BGPT01000041.1:294721-331143 GCA_003297045.1 Symbiodinium sp. clade C Y103
TCTTACCTGGATCATATGGTGATTCCACCAACACAAATGGGGGTGGATACCCTCACATGGTTTCTTCTGATGGGATACATTGGGACGCAATGGGGAAAGCAAGTCGCAGCACCAATCGTCTGCANGACGACGACGACGACTACTACTACTACTACTACTACTACTACTATACTACTACTACTATACTAGTACTATTGCGACTACTTCTATTAGTAGGAGGGAGGGGGGTGGGGGGGGGGCTGGGGGGGGGAGGGTTGATTCAGACGAAGCAAAAAGTTGCAGCAGGAGAACAGAGGAACAAATACTGTACAAGCCAAGAACAGAACAGGAACAACACCTTCCAATCAGACACGCCGGCAGGCCGGCGGATTACAGATGGTAGTTTTCCATGGCTATGTTAAATAACCAGAGGGTATACAATAAAGCATCGCAAGCCGAGTTCGGCGAATTCGCTGGCCCCACCTTGCACCCAAGGGTTGCTGGATGCTAAGCAATTTCGACCTCGATGTCACTGAAGCCCCACGAAAATTCAACAATTTGCCCAGCTCAGAGTGAAGTCCATTGACCCACCGGTGATCAAAGATGGCTGGAAAATCCCCTATAAATTGAGGCGTTAATGGGATCTATAAATGGTGGATTTCCACTGCAACGTTTGATTACCCGGGGGTGCATTGCTTTCGCCGCTTGACTTATCCTCAGATGGGTCAAAAAAAAAGACGCTCGGAACCAGAGTGTGCGTGCTTAAGTATACTTGGAAGTGCAGTTCCACTTATCAGTGAATCTATATAGTCATAGTTATAGCGTTTATATCCCAACGTATGGGGGTTTACAAAAGCCATGGTTGTACCCATTTGTAACCCGAACTGCACCCCCAAGTGTCAATGCACTGAAGATTTGGTACCTTCGTTTGACCCCTTGCCCCTGTTTGGTGCTTCACATCCTGTTCTCTTCAATCCCCATCATTGGCTGTGCTTCACTGCATCAATCTCTGATTAATTCCCTTCAAATCTCTTTGATGCTGAAAAAATCAACATCATGAATCATGATTTGTCTTTCACCCATATTTTCCCCCCACTTTCCCATCATGTATCATGGTTCCATCATTTTCCGATCATGTCTTTATCATGTGTCCATACAGTAGCATTTTCCCAACAGTTTCCCCCCATACAAGGTCGTGCTCCCCCAGTTATCAGTTGGTTTACAATCCCCGTTACCTGGTTCCATATAATCCTCATAAAGCCAAGATTTATTGGAGCTATGTTCACCAACTTAGCGATTCCGAATTGGGGCACTACCTTGTACCAGTTCCAGCTGTAAATGGATATATAACCATAGCTATAGGGATTACCCTCTGCTTATTTAACATAGCGATGGAAAACGGCCCATTTATAGATGGTTTGTGATGATTTACCTATAAAACATGGTGATTTTCCATGGCTATGTTAGATAATCAGAGGGTGTATCTCAACTTACTAAATCCCATGAAATCCCATCAATTCCACAAGTCCAGGTAAACATACCTTGGGGTACCTCCTCGGGGCACCACCTTGTGCCATGTCGCCTGTCCGGTCCAGGGCACCACTTCGTTCTCCTTGTTGAAGACGAACCTGGGTGCGGCGCGAAAGCGCACCAAGCCCGTGGGAGTCAAGGCAGGGATGGTCGGGGTCGTGTTTTTTTTTTACGCCACTTGGCACATGGGTCAAGTATGGTTTATAGATATGATAAATATGTTGACATATGTGATAGTAACTGATAGTATTGACATATGGTATACGCTGTGTGCGTATACATGTATATGGGATATGTATGTATACACATACATACGTACGTACATACATATATACACACATACATGCATACATACATGCATACATACATGCATACATACATGCATACATACATGCATCATACATGCATACATGCATACATACATACATGCATAGATACATGCATACATACATACATACATGCATACATACATACATGCATACATACATGCATACATACATACATACGTACATACATGCATACATACATACATGCATACATACATACATACATTCATGTACAGAATATATACATGTATATATATATATATTACATCAATTACATATGTCAAAACAAGTGAAACGACTCTGTATTGAGCGATGTGACAGATGTAATCTCTACTACCAGATAAGGCCCCCCGTGGCCACGAAATTGCGAGATGTTGACGCACAGTTCACTTGGTGAATTCTATGGTTAATGATGGGTATGACTATGTTTACCCTCCGGTAATCAAACGTGGCAAATGGAAATCCCCTATAGATGGAGATTTTAATGGGTTTTAGAAACCAACAAACATCACTGGGGGGGCTCACCTTGCAGACTGGAGCCGGGTTTCTCTGTAGTCCAGCATGGCAATCGAAAATTCCTTGTAAAAGCGGGCCTTTCAATCGAAAATTACCAGAGGTAGAGACGACCAGGTTGGATTCCATGGCGTGCCCAATCCACCATCAACCCGACACTGTGTGAGTGTGTCTGAAAATCTGGTATGATTATTTAATTACCCCCAATAGATGGTCATTTTCTTGGGGATGTGACAATGATAAACATTGATAGACCATCAAATTTGAAGGTGTTCCCCAAATCAGAAAAAAAACATGTTCCAAATTTGGGGAACCATGTTGCGCCATTTTCTGGGGCAACCTGTCCTTCCCAGCCTCCGTTGATGCAGTTGCACAGGAGCACATCGTTTGCACAGCGGGGTCCATGGATGTCACCTATGAAGGTGGGACTTCCAGCTTGGTTTTCCAGAAAATCATGGACGTGTGCCACGTTTAATGGCGGAATATGTGATGAATGATGAAATATTGCAGTAATATCACAGACAAATATAATTTTGGAAGGGTTATCTAAGTTGCGCCATAATTGCGTTACCCATACTGAATCTGGGATGGGCGTTGCGGGGATGTTTAACCCATAGGATCACCAAAAAAAAATTGGAGAGTGGAAGCTCGAGGATTCTTTTGGATATAGCAATGTTCATAGGGAAAATTGTGACATAACCATACATAACCAGGGATTAGCCTGTCTTCAGACAAACGCAAGCGGCTGCTGGTTTCAAGTGTTTTGATTCGTCTATCCTTGTGATGATGGTGCCAGCTGCCAGATGGTTCTTTAAACCCACCACTAGAACCTGGTAATTTGCTAGTCCAAAACATCGCAAATCTGACATGCACGGCTATTTCAATTGGATTGTGTATCGAAAATCTGCATCTTTTGCCACAAAATCTGTGGTTTTTCTTTAACGAAGTGCCACCCTGTCGCCGACAGGTGGCAGTTCCCACATCGACGCGGGTGAAGCTGTGTTACTTCCAGGCCACCTGGTGGTGGACTGCAACTGCGAGGGCTCCTTCGCCATCGTGGCAACGGCAACTGATGTGGCTGGGACCTGAAACGCAGTGAACGCAGTGGCTGCTCAACGCTTGTTGTTTTGAAAAAGAAATTGGGAAGGTATTGTAAATCCTTCAATTTCTAGGAGTATACGCAATTTCATAGACACTGGGGGGGTTGTTTATTGTTGATGCCACATTAGGGGTGACTATCCTTTGATATCCTTTGTATATTGGGGATTTTCAGAACCCATGGACTGGGAAATCCGACCTTCACCAACAAGTATGAAGGGATGGCCTTTCGGGTTTTGAACACTGCTCTTCTGTAGACGTGGCGGCTGGTTGCGGCGGAACAATTTTCTTGCGGATCTGGACTTCTTGGGTGGTACATGCCTGAAAAAGAGCTGATGGTGGTCATCATAATTCCTATTCTGGAGCTTGGTTTCTGACATTTTTTGGGGTGCTGGTTCTCCAAGATCAGTGGCACAAAGAAGGTATGTCACGGTATGTCTGACGTCGTGGTCAACCGTGGTCAACCTACAAAGTGTCGGAAGCTTCTGTTTTTCGTGGGAATATCAATTGGGTCCACCTTCCAAGTTTATGACTCAGCCCAGAGATTTTCTATTTTGAGTACCATCTGATTATAATATGAATATAGAAAACGGGGTGCCCGTTTTCGATCCATGCAATTAGATTTGAATATCGTCGTCGAATTCCAAGAATCACCACTGGATTGGTCCACATCGGGACCATGATCTGAGGGATCATCTAAGATCTTCAACGAATTCCCAAGAGTCAGATGATAAAACAATGTACCAAGCATGATCCTGTACGGACATAGATGATGTATAGATCTATATTTACATATATTTACAACATACAGATACAGTATATAGTCAATCAAATGTGTATGTACATATGTATGCATATATATAATATATTATTTGTATATTCTCTATTTTAATCACGTATATAGACCTCTTTTGTCTTTATCTAGCAAATTTCCCCCCTGGTATCTGGGGTGCTGGGAGCGGCCCTGATTTACGACCTAAAATGATTTTTTGGAGCAAAATGCATCTTCTGGGTATGGATTTGTCCAATTTAATGTCGTGCATCATGGGTAAAATTGCAACACAAACCATGTGGAAAATGATGTTCTAAACAACTCTCGATTGGTGCCAGACATTCTTGGGGTTCACCCTGGATCGCTGACAACTGTTGGTGCCCAAAAAAAATGCATACATAGCCTTTCAGATCCCAAGAATCGACTTTATCTGTGTGGACAGGAGGGCAACAGGCTGAAATCACCTCAATGAATATCCCCCAGCCAGCGTTCCCAAGCATCATCCGAAAAGATTGCACGTTCACTTTCCGCTGGCATCCTGCAGTCGTCCAGCTCAACTTCGATGGAACATTGGTTCCAGGCAATGAGCACTGAGTATGGAATGGATCAGAATTGTGTTCAGCGTTGGATAGTTGAATAATATGTAAATTCCATGGCAACATCAATGTCAAGCGTGCCATGGTCAAAGTGGTGATTGTATTGTACTTCTTTACATCAAGAGGCGATCACTGCCTCTATTTTTGTGTTGTATCTGCGTGTCAACTGACTTGGGGAGTTCCACCATGCATTTTGGACTGAAAGGATGACTCTCCAGAATATGTTGGGTGCTTTCGCCATGACAAGAAAGCATGTCGAATTGAGCTATTTAAGTTATACCCCTGTTGAATGGATAATATGGGTGGTTATATGTGGTTATACCATCTGGCTTATTGGGATTCTGATCATCCATAGGGATCTCGGGATACCCATTTACCAACCTTCCACGGGATGGGATAGAGGTATTTTTCTTGCAAGGCTCAATTGCGGAAATGAATTCTTAGAGGTGATCACTTTGGGAAGTCTATCTGATCAATCAAGAATGTTCACGCAAATCAGTCGTGACCCGTCTTTGGCACTTAGCGTCGAAATCTGGAAAAGGTTCACGAAACCCAAAGGTATACTTGAGTGACTATCCAAGCTGTTTCGTTGTTGAAGCCGCGCTAAAGCAATTAATTTTTAATCGGAAAAGGCGAAACACGGGCTCCCCAAGACTGGCGCCAAGCTATTGTGGAAGTAGACCAATGCGAAATGGCTGATGAGGTATACAACTTGAATCTGCCTACACATGTGCGCGGACGCGCATCCCCTATGTTTCTTTTGATCATTTTCATTTCTTCATCTCGAATCACCACTGCCCCCGACAAACGCGATGTGATGCGAAACCTCAGGCGGAAGAGAAGGTGCACCTGTAGCGGCTGCGCAGTTGTTGGTTCTGTTGGATATGCAGGGGGCTCCAAGAAAGGGCAGCACGCCTGCTTGGCGGCGACACAATTGATCACCAGGGCCATTGAGAAGATGCAGAAGTTGAGCAGAAGATCCACGAAAAAACAAGAAAAACTGGTTTGAAACAACCCCAGGTACCAAATTAGCTATAGATCCCATTTAATGCCAGTGTATCCTCAATTTTTTGGTTAGTTACATAGATGCAAATCCCTACATGCCCCTTCATGTTGGTCATATATCATCATATATCCCATTTTAGTACTTCCATTATATCTCCATGTGGTTGCTGGCTATATATCCATCATTCTCCCTCTTTGTTCGATTGAAATCCTTTACAAACCGCAGAAACCACCATGGATGCATTGCCCTGGCAGGCAACTGTGGTGAAGAAGGTGGATGTGGTGGATGCGCCAGGCGAAAAAAGATAGGGAAACCAATGGCTCGGGGGGCCCCAATTCTCAGCCACAGCAATATCTTTCATATATCATCATATATCTAAATTTGTTGTTTCAAATATAGCAGTGGATATTGATGGTATGTTTACATAATTTTCATATGTATATGTTTTTTTGATATAGATGTAGATTATTATACGGGACACTAAAATATGAACGCTGTTCATTTGATGGAAACCAACTAGTACGAGATTGCTAACCTGTTATTGCGGTATATTGTGTATGTATATATATATATATCGATCTATTTACATCCCATATCATCCCATTCAAACCAAAGTTATTCATATGTGGCATGGTCAAGTTACATGGGTTATTTTCTCAGAAGTTCGGGCATGGTCATCCATCCGTGCTCATAACATGCCCATATATGCCCATTATGTTTGATTTTTTTTATAATCATGTGATGACGATTAAGCATACCATGTTTCGACCGCGGCATGAAAACATCAAGGAATACATGGAATTGTGCAATTATGCGTACGTTCCATTGACATTGGGTTTGGGCGACTAGGAATGCACAAGTACCAAAATCTGTTGTTTATTGGGTAAATGCACAAGTGCCGCACGATTGCTTACTCAGGGCAGCCGCCCCATTTTCAGGAAGAAACCACCAGGTTTCTTCCTTTTTGCCATTGCTGGAATGTTTGGAAAATTGAAACCCTGACAATCCCTGACATACTTGACGGTGGTGTTCAAACCAACCAGTTTCCTCTAGATTTTCATTGAAACCAACCCGTTGAACAAACAACTGGGCACGGGTCAAACTTAAATACTTGGGGGACCACAGATTTAAATCTATACCTAATTCTGACCCCAAATATCACCATTTTTTCAGGTCCAACTACCACCTTCGACGATTCAACAATCCCATTTTTGAGAGTTCAACCACAATTTTTCCATGTTTTTTTTTTAGAATCCCATCTTGGATGGTTTGATAATTTAGTATATGATAAAAACATAATATATTTGGATATTATCAACCATCCAAGATGGGATTACCATATACTATAATATTCAAGATGGTTATATATTATATGACAATAGTATAATCCCATCTTGGATGTTTATACCCCACCTGTTTTTTTTTTTCCGGCCGCTCCAGAGAGGCATTACCATCAGCGAACACTTTGGCAAGGTGGCCTCGAATGATGGCGCCATGTCATTGGCACGTGCCGTGGTCAAAGGACACCTGGGGCAGATGAAAAATGTTGAACCTTTGGGTTGTATCTCGGAATACAAGTGTGATAATTGCTGATAGTTGTGGTTTTTAAGGATATAACTATCCATGGATATGAATGGTATAGAAAACATGTTCATTTTCAATCAATATATATTTTTGACGATTTGACCATATTTGCATCGGTTTTGATGGCCATTTAAAATGGAGGCAGAATAATCATACCCAAAGAATAGGGGTGGCATCACATCCCAGCTGGGTCAAGCAACTCAAGGAGCCTCAGAGGAAGCTTTTCAAGCGCCCCTGTTTGACGAATTTGCGCGCGCCTTAGATGTCGCATTCGCCTCGCAGGTTCGTTCCACTAGATAGTGGGGTTTGTCCAAAATCCTGCGAAACCTCCAAGCCTAGTGGTTTCTGAATTGTTGATCTTATTCAGTTCCCCATCTTGCATGTCCTTGGGGCCAGGCATACCCCATTTCCAGACAAACCCTGGTATCAACCACACCAAAAACACAGACAGGTTTGCCTCACATCACTATTCCCCGCAGAATGCATGGTTTACTCCATTTGAAAGTCTTTGGACCATTTTAGGCCCGCCTCCAGGTGAAAAATGTTGTTGGACACGGGTCCTCATGCATATTTACTTGGAACCTCCATCAACCAATAGAAAGGGATGACTGGACAGATGGTTTTGATGATCCTGATCATCAGTGGATCCATCGCTAACCCATGCTAACCCCATCCATCATCGTTCATGTGCACCTGGATGATATAGCTTCCCCACTGGCCAACTTCACCAGAAATGATGGAATTCAAGAAATTGTCCCCAAAATTGCCAACATTTTTCGAAGAGTTCATCATTCTACGCCTCTACATGTGAACATGGGACTGCGAGAATGAGTTCTGTGAGAAGATCAGAGCCATGAACACAAGGGGCCCATTGGTCCATGTTCAATTTCTGGTGTGTTATTTGCCAGAGATTCACACACCCCTTGAATCATCCCACGAATCGTGGTGAATTTTCCCCGTTGGTGTCCCCTTTTATCGTCGGGTTCTGCCATGAATTCATCTAACTGGGTGAACTAACTATGGTTTCTAGTTACCCTCTGGTAAACTAACATAACTATGGAAAAAATCACCATTTTTAATGGGAAAATCCACGATTTCTATGGCCATTTTCAATAGCTTGTATGTTTACCAGAGGGTAACCACGGATGAGGACCGTGGTGATTTGATCCACTCAGCCCAGGTGGTTTGTGATGAAGGATCCATCGAGTTTCTCTATGGAGAAAGCCGACTGACGATCAGCCCTGGTGAAGGGGTCTTCTTGCCGAAGTCTCTGCGGGTTGGGAGACCTGGTGTGGATCTGGATGAAGTTGAGTCATGAAGAAATATCCCTGTTGATTGATGTTGATTGATGGTTATAGGAGGCTACACTACCTGGATTCTCGGGGATTTTTCTTATCGATTGTTATAGGGATAACTATTAACCCACCAGTATTGCATGGGATACGCGTATTTTTCATGGTTCAATCAAGCGAATACCTGGGTTCTTCCCGCCAGTTGACCATCAGTTGGCCCAGGGTTGATGTGAAGAGGAACCAAGGGTTTCACTGTTTCACTTCGTGAACGAGTCCTCGGATGATCCCATATAAAAGAACCGTTGGGAAAATGATGAAAAGATGGTACGCCATTCAAGTTCACTACTTGTATTCCAGTTACGTTTCAGGATCCAAGAGCACTTCAGGCTTTGGGGGCCTTGGGCTGGTCATCTAAGTTGAGTCACTGAGGTTATCATCCATGATTTTCATTTGTTCATCCAGCTTTAGTGACAACAATCATGCTTTGTTTCCTTCAGATATGTATCTATATATTATAAGAGATATGTATGTCACTGTTCTATAACAGTGCTATATTAGGGATAGTTTCATCAATCCAGGCTGCTCCCATGATAATCCCCAAAAGCCAGCTCCATACACACATAATCACATATAGATTGTATACAGCACGTATATACCAATGAATATCGATGAGCCTCCGTATGATGGAATGTTCCCATGCGGTATCTCCATTTATATGTCCCATAGGTAATAGCTATATCTACCGTCTTATACCCTTCACATACCATCTTTGTAGTATATGTATGATATATTAGATGTGATATATACCATCTATATATTTCTCATAGATAATATCCATATATATATATATAATATTGATATTGATATTGATATATAATCTTTGACGAAAATCTCACCAGGTGAAATGGATCTGGCCCACGGCCACGCAATACACGGTGCTCTGCTTGCCCGCCTTCAGCCCCGAGCTGTCGGGCCGTGAAGCCGACGTGGGCGCCACCGTGGCCAAGGCGGCTGAGCTGGGCACACTGGGGTGGCAAGGAAAAACCGAGATTTTCATGGGAAAAGATGTGGAAAAACCATGAAAAAACCATGAAAACCCATGAAAACGCGATAGTTGTATATGTTGTATAGGAATATCTCTGGTGTTTTTTGTGATATGCGGCAGTATCTGATAAAAACAGATAATTCTTTATATAAATATATCAGAACAGGAACCATGATGTTTGAAAAAAAAACTGAGATGTGAGTTGCAAGGGCAGTGGGTAACGAATTCTACCCTCTGGTAGTCCGACCTGGCATAATGGAAAATATTGGAAAAGATCATCTTTTTTGAACAGGACAAAACATCTATAAACGGAGAAATATGGAGCAAGTGCAGAAGACCCCAACTGAACGGTTCCTCGTTCCAACTGTTTGAATGGGATCAAACGCAGGTGATTTGTAGCTACTAGATGAAATTGACCTCCTACTGGAGGATTGGAAAATTGTTGATGATTCTAGGTCAGAATCGAGCGGCATGGAGAAATAGAAATGGCATCCAAGGTTGAGCATGAAAATTGAGACAGCTCCCATATCAACTTGATGAATGTTCCCGATTTTGATCTTTGTTTCAAAGTTTCCGATTGGTGATTTTTCACAACAAATTGTATATCATGGGCAATTGGGTAATTACCTTGTTGGTTGGCGATTTGTTGGTTGGCGATGATGTTTTTTCCCTTTGGTATATCATCTTGGCTAGTGATGTAGCCGTAGCCTCAGTTTTTTGTTTCAACCCAACACCACTGGATCGGCAGGATAGTGCCTCAATGGCTCGCTTAGAGGCCTTGCACAAAGGCACAGCCTGAGGTTTTCGACGCAGGGATGATCCAAGTTGAGGTGGTAAGTGCTTAGCAAAACTGATCAGAAGGTGAAAGTCGAAAACTCCAACCAAACATCGACCGTTAAAGCTCCCAGTGGTGTTTTGCGGCAAAACTTTCCTCTAGCTCCAGGCATCAGTGATACCACTGATCGGGACAAGTTAGACCTCAACACGACGTCACGCAAATGATGGCATTTGGTTTAAGGGAATCATCCAATGACCAAACATGTCAGGTCGGAAAATGGTTAGACCCGGCAGCTCCACGGTTTGCTGGAGAATCCTCCATTTATTTCGGTGATTTGTCCCTTTGAACCCCTCATCGATGGAAATTCTCAGACATTTTCCAGCGGAATGACACCGGAGGATCATCCCAAGGCCGTCCAGATTTTGGCACGAATTCTGGGTGCCAAGTTTTCGAGCGGTCCGCACAAACGAATGGTGTTTTCTTCACCCGTTTTGGGCGGACCATTTTTGGAGAGCGAGTTTTCAGGGTGGTTGCAGAGCTGGGTTGATCTCAAAATTGAACGTTCTGAACTCAGGATTTTAGGTTTCGCAAGTTTGTGGCATGCCACGGAGTCAAAACCTTTTAGTTGCTGTTGGCTTTTGGGATCTAGCCCAGCTGTTGGTTTGTTTCGACTGCGTGGTTTCGTTTCCGGCCGAGCGGTCCAAGTTTGGTGACAAAAGAACTGCTCAGTCTCCTGATTGAATAGCAGATATAGCATCAAAGCATCCCAAGTTTTGTGCAAGTCAGAATCAGTCTCTCCAACATCTTCAAATGTTGGAGTAACTATTCTATTCATACTTTATAATCATAGATTAAACCAGCTCGGCATCTCACAAAAATGTAGTGGATAATTGCCGGGCCCAGTTCAATAGAAGAAACCTCAACCCATGTGTGAATGAAATCTATATTTGCTTCTGTGGCTTTGCCGATTGTTTGCGGAGCTTCGCTAATTTTCAATGTTATATTATCATTGGTTGTGTTAGCTGGGTTTGCGCCAAGACATATAGACATCTTAAGACTCCCCAATCTAGAGACATGTTCCACGTTTCGTTTTGATCCCATTCTTGCAAGGTAGTTCGATGTGCATCACAGTTGTTTGAATCGAGAACCATGGATAGTTTGGCATCCAGAAATGGGTTGGTCTGAACATTGGGTATCCCTAAATTCCAAGTGGTTCAAACCTTATCTTCCCATCTGAAGAAAAAGAGGTTGGAGGTGTTCACCATTTTCAGACCCAGATGGTATGTTTACCTCGCTGAAATCGACGGGCTAAGAACTTACGATTCCTCGATCCCACACATCCAAATAGTGAGATCGTCAGGTTTCTGGTTTCAGGATGAGGACTCGCCTATCAACCCCCAAGAACCATGTGAAATTATACCCCCATTCGTTGGGATATATCCCCTATGACTATGGTTATCTATCCACGTGTAACTGGAATTGCACTTCCAAGTAGGCCTCGGGGGCTGATTAAACCGCTTCTCTGCGGGTGGTTCACCTTTGGGGCTTTAGCCAACTATCTTGAGACTTGAAACTATTTCATTGCTATACATGTGATACCTGGAAAGAGATTATGGTTTTTTATCCTAATAAAAACCATGAATGTCCTATGAAAGTCCAAATGAGAGTGATTAGAAGTCCTCCTATTCAAACGGTCAACGGTCCTATTAAACATTCAATAGCTAAAATGAATACTTAAACAATCAAATGATAATTCCTATTTAATTCATATTAATATATGTGATAACATTACAATAGTTTATGCATAGTTTATCTATAAGCCACTCATTCTCCACTTCCGCCCTTGCCCGGGGCCAAGGCTTTGGGGGCAACGGCCGCTCCGAAGGTGTGTGATTTGGTTTCTATAGCCCCAACAAAAAAGAGAAAGGTCAAATAAATCGCGATGTGAATGATTGTTCTATCTTTTTGTGAAGTTTCCGAATGTGAATGATTGTTCTATCTTTTTGTGAAGCTTTCGAATGAATTCTCGGAAAGAGTCTTTTGAATTCGTCATCGATGTGGACCTAGTTTTTTTGGTGGTTGCATTGGTTTTGAGTCCTCAAAATGGGTGTAACGCATTTGTTTATGGGTCAAGATGGTGCTGACCTTCCCAATTTGAACGGGTGTTCGAATGGTGCATAGGCGCGCTGTTCGCACGACCTGCCAAAACATTACCTCCCATTTGCTCTGCAAACCCACTGGAGCAGCCGTTCAGACCCTGAATCCACATGTTTTCCCACCAGACTTACCGATCCCTTCTCTCCACAATGTTAGCCCCGAGACGAACCCCTTTTTTTGTGTACAACAGGTTTCTCGGGGATGTCGCGGAAGACAAAAAGTCGGAAACGGTTCGTCAAGGAGAGGCATCGGAGGTCGGAGGATGAGACAACAGGGGAAGAGCAACAGCAAAGTTGGAAAAAGCGACGAAAAGATGGCGATTCTATGGAATTCTATGGAATTCTCGGATTTCTTGGGGTGAATCACCTTGTTTTTTGGGCATCAAACATCATCAAAACATTTTCAGACACACGCCTATCCCATCATTCAGGGATCAACCTATGCATGACCATGCGCTGATCCAGCTTCAAGCCTTTGGGTCTCACTTTGACCCATGGAATCTGCTAGTTCGGCAACATAGCTGGCAAGTGGTCAGTCAAAACATCAGTTGGCATCCTGCGGGGACATGTGACAGACACGGATTCACAGTGATTGAAGATGTACAAGATGTTGATTGATTTGATTGTTGATTCCCATTTGAAGCTGTTGGGAGCGGTTGATTTCCCTGGCATAAACAGCTGCAAGCTGGACTTTCAACGGAGAATGTCTTCATCAGCTGGCAGAAGCCGTGGGCAAGATCACACCTCCCCAGAGTTTGAGGGTTTGGGGTCCCCATGTGTTTTTCTTCACCAAAATCTTGAGAAAAAACAAATTTCACAAAGTGGCAGTAAACTGATCCAAAAATCACACAAAACACCAAACAAACATAAACTAACTGGCCTGTCCAAAAGAAACGTTGCCATGGTGACTGCCATTGGACCTCATGACATGGGCAGCCTGCCGCCGATTTCTGCCTCCGGCAGTCTGCCGGAGAAGGGCGATCGACAGCACGCCTTCTGGGAACGTGCCTTGCCACATCCGAACGATGCGGCTGACTAATCTATATGGGGGTGCTTAACATAGGGATCCCCAAGACCATGGGTTTCAATATGCTGCAATACTAAAAACTAAAATGGTCTAATTTTTGATGATTTGGGGTACCCCCATTTTAGGAAATCTCTATATGATCAATACAAATTTGGGCAGGATCCAACTGCATGGTGCTAAATGATGTTGCCGAACCCTGTCCGGCCAAATAATCATCCCCCAAAAGTGCGTCTTTCTGATTTGGGAATGATTTTGAATTATTACAATTTGACCAGAAAGGCAGGGTATGTCAATCGAACCAGAAAAGAAAACAGTAGCAAGGGTGATTTCTCCAAGAAAACGGGGTAGACTCACCAGCAAAAAATGGATATGATGATATAGTTAAAACGGACAGTTCTCCCTCGGATCTTGGGATATCTTGGGAATGATTAGAGTTTGACTATCCAATTCTGCAAGATTTTTCTCGCAGTCGGTGAAGCTTTCGGGCTGTGATAGACATTGGGTAGGTGAGGCCCCCTGGTTACAGGTTGCTCTACAACCCCATGAAAACTGTAGTTATGGCCCCCATAAACCGCATAAACCCTAGTTAACCAACTTATTTTCGGCAACGTCGCTATCGTTTGGGGGCCTCACCTTGTATGGTGAGTTGACCTAGAGACTTCAGCGACTGGTCTCGAAAAAGTTGACGGCACGCTACCTGAGTACCATGTGCTTCTAGGGTTCCAAAGCACGAAAAGATCAGAGGTCTCACAATTCACAATTGGATCCCTTTCCGGAAAAATGCCAAACCTATTCTGGTTGGTGATTTCAAGAATGTTTCTGCTTTCATTGATAATGGTTTGGGATGATGATCCCCAATCACAAGCAGATTTCAGGATGGCTTGAAAGCACCCCACAGTGTTTGTTGGTTTCATTCTCTTCTTGGATCCTTTTGGTTTGCTAAAACCCCCATTTCTGATAGTTAACCCCCCATTGTAACTGTGTTTCCATGTTATCTGGTGGTTTGAAATGGCTTGAAATATGTGTCATGTTCCAGGCGTAAAAATTGGATAATGATCCCCCTATAAACGAGCATGCTTTTAGGGGGATAGCATAGCACCACCGACCAGTTGTTCTTTCCCCGGGTTTTGATAGTTCAAGGAAGTTACACCCGATGTTAGTTGTTGTTTCCATGGTTTTTCCATGTTATTGCTCATTTGTTGTCCATATCTCATGTAGCATTGACATCTCTCCATCTCTCCCAAAATTGGATCATGGAAAAAGGTTTTCAGAAATCCCCATCTTTGGTAAAAACCACTGGTTTTAAACAAACATCCAGTTGAAACACCATTGATTTCCCCGAATCAAACCATATCAAAGCTGGAAACACACAGACCATTTTCCCAAATTTCCCAATAAAACGCCCATCCGAATTGGCACCCCGTGCCCCCATTTTTGGTGCTGTTGTAAGGCCAAGTCCATGCCACGGCGATGTTATTGGTGTCCAAGGGTCATCTGAAAGTGGACGAGGCCCGAGAAAAGCTAGGCCCGTTTGAAAGGGAAAGTATGGGAAATTTGAAGATCTTATGGTGTAGATATATATATATATATATATGGTATATTAATTAATAGATAGATAGATAGATAGATAGATGTACGCATAATATATATATATATATATATGGTATATTAATGGGATATATACTTAAGGACATTTTATCGGGTATCTAAGCACCAAGTTGTGAATTTTGACTTTGCGATGGGAATTGTCTTGGAGTTTTGTTGCTGAGTCCCTTCCTGGGCGCCCCTGAGTCAACAGTGTTTTGTGTTTGGTGACCCTATGAAGACAAAGCTGGGCGTATCTGAGAATAGGGGAAGAGGGGATACCCCCTAAGTGGCACTTCCAATACAGAAAAAGATGATGAACCGTGGGATTTGGAGGGTGTTCTCATACTTTCAGACATGTCGATGCAGTCCGCAAGATATGGACCCCGGCAGTCTCCAAGCGACAGGTGAGGCGTGGCATTGAATACCTAGATCCAAAGACATATGCTGAAGCCTCGTACTACGAGAAGTGCCTTAGATTCGAGAATGTTCTGGTGGAAAGTTTGCGCATTACTTGTTTCTTGCCGGGTTGCTATGTATAGACATACAATGAGGAAAACCCAATAATAAGCATCCCCAATAGAGGTTTATTATTGGGTTTACACTTTATATTTGTTGAGGGAATGGGCTAAAAGTCGAAATCGGTGAAAATGTATGACGAGCATCCCAACCTAAAGATGGCATAGCATCTCGCGTTGAATGAGGGCATTCGTGCCAGAGAAACGACGCGTTCGGGAAACCCAAAAAGCGGAACATGTTCTTTTCGCCCATGAAAAGAAAACGACTCATGAAACCAAAACAAGAAAGTGAATGATACCTTCCTTAACTTCCTGAAATCGAGAAAAAAGACATCAGAAGTTCAGGAAGATTGCCCCAGCTTTCGTCAGTATTTTTGACATCCCAGAGATGCCCCCCTTCCATTTGCTTCATGCCTTAGATCAAGACATTTTAATGGCATAAACCCTAAGGAAACACCATTTGGATTTGATTGTCCAGCTTCAGAGGTTTCTGGCCCATAGAGAGTGACTCGCATGGTCTCACTTCATTGACGGGGGCTTGAATTAATTGACTTCGCCCCTCTAATACCCTTGCGGAGACTTCTTAGTTAGATGTTGATTTTTATCTGATTGGATGCTTAAAATAGTTAAAATCCACATGTTGATCCATGTTTCGCCCCGGGTTAGCCCCCCCAAGTTTCATCAGGTTTTGGGTGTATGTTTGAGCATTTCAAGGATAGCTGTCAAGCCCCATTTGTTAAACTTCCCGGTGAAAAAATGCCATGTTGAAGCCCAATTTTGGATGGGTGGTTTGCCTTGTTAAACCCCAAGTATTATTCCCTACTCAGGGATGCAGTTGATGTTACAAATCGGTACAACCATGGAGTTATAAACCCCCATAAGTTGGGACAAAACATGAGAAAGCCCCTATAACTCTGGCAATATATATATATATATAACTTATATACATATTCTACACATATCCACTTATAACTGGAACTGCACTTCCAAGGATGTTGTTTGAACCCCAAATGTGTGCAGATCTCAGGTGGGCCAGTTCCATTTGCAGCGCGCTGTTGGAACATCAGTTGCTGAGTAACGAGGAACTCGCGAAGGAGCTGGGCGATGATGGCGATGATGCCGAGAGCCCACGGTGCGGGTGTCGTGATGGTGGCTAATGGGTTGATTATTGGAATATCAATTGGATCAATGGATTTAACTCTACGGATTTTTACCCCCATAGGTTGAAAAATATGGGGCCCCTATTTTCTGGACGGGATTGTGAATTTTTAGAGCAAAGTTCTGGGGAGACCCAAGAAGATTTTCATGAGGTATTTGACCCAATGGTGCCAGTATCATCCCAGTCATCGGGGAAGCTCTATCGGGGATGGTTCATGGCATTAGGTTTACCACATGGGATGGCCTCAAATATGGATTTGTAACCATTCGAATTTGGTTGCATTCGGGTTAGATTCTATTTATTTGTAGAATCTCCATCTGTATTGTATCATGTTATAACATCCACATTTGATACCCTTGTCTTTTCAAATCTCCTACTGCTCACTTTTCTCACACCGACTATGGTCTCTTGGAGGGAGTTTTGGCTTGTAAAGTAGTCTAAAGTTTCTGGCGCAGGATGATCCTCCAAAACACGAAGCTATTTTGCGCTGGTACCATTTGGTACCAGTAAAATCCCCATTTGGAGCAAAACGTCAGAAAAACCTAGGTGTCCTGGTCAAATCGCACGTTTTGTAACTGATAGTTAAATCTCAATGTTTCATGCTTAAATCCATATCTTTGCTCAAAATCCGCATGTTTGCCCTAGTTAAATCTCAAAGTGTGCTTCAAATAAACACGTTCTCCTGGTTCAGTTCAGATTTTCTTGCTTCAAATTCCAACATGATCCTGATTTTTCCTGGCGAAATCCCATGGATTTCATGGAAACTTCTCATGGAGATGTGTTGTTTCATGGGAAAATCATCGAACCAAATGATGAAATCCGCCATTTAGTCAAGGTGGTCCCCCTAACTATAAGTTGGTTTTTTTCAACCCGATTCACTCGAGTTATATCTACCATACACCCGAGTTCTTGGAGGTGTACCTTGGTTCAATGATGGATACATGGAAATAGCAAGAGCCATTTTCCAATATGGTGTTTTTCCCCTATCGTTTGTCGGGTCATATACTAACATGTGGGTTTTCATAGCATGGTAACAGCCATTGTTGTTCACCTCAATTGCACCTTTAAGTATCCACTTCCTAATTGGGATTCCAATTGTCATTCCACATGATTCCATGATGGTTATCTATCTATGGACATCAATTCTTCACGATTCTTCCATATCCACATCCATTCCATGGATCAATTTTGGCCTTGGAGGTTTCAGGTCGACAGTGTGGTCCGTGTGAAGCCAAGCTCCTTCGCCAGCCGCTGGCGACGCCCGCATCTGCGCACGCCAGGATTTGTGCATGGCGTTTGTGCCTTGGATGGGATGGAAAACAGGAGGGAAACAACTGGAAAGCAAGAAAAAGTCGGGATTCCAACCAGATTGTTCTTTGTGAATGTGCACAGAAAATGTATGAAAATGTGGATGGAACCAGGAAATAAGACTGGTATTCCCAACAACAAAGGTGGTAGGAAAGAGCGACAGTAGCCAGTGAACACCTATTTTCATAAAAAGTTTTCTACCATGGCCTTGGGAAACCCATCCCGGAAACAAAGAAATGAACTCAAACCGCAACCTCCGGAACCACCCGCAGCCATCCCGGAACCGGAACCTGCACCAGACCTTTATTTGGGCTGAGACCCCCAAGCTAACGCTGTTGGGGAAAAAGTGCGCTTTGCTAGGATATAATTTGGAATTTCACATGATTTCACCAGGAAAAAATCTGTGATCTACTCGTGGCGGATTTCAGCATGACGGATTTGGGACAAGGATATGGATGGAGTCAAAATTGGGATTTAATCAACGACAATGCGGATTTAGCCAACAACAAAAGTAACATTTGGCAAGCGAAAATTTGAGGGGGGTTTGACTTTGGCCATGAAAAACTGTGGAGTTGGGACAATAATTCGGAGTTGGCCGGAAGAAAAAATGATCTTAGTGGTTAAACCAACCGGTGAGTTGAGTAGTTAGTTTCATGCGTCATGTTTTTGTCATAGATCTAGAGATAGTACGGTACTGCATTTGTTTGCGCAGGCCATCAAAGATTGTCTATATGAGGTGGAGGTGGTTGAACAAAAATGCGTGTAAAAATTGAGGAATAGGTTGGTAAAACCTTGATTTGTAACGATCTATACTCTCAGACACAAGAAACAACAACTGGCATTTTCCGTGCAGCTACAAGCTTTCAGCTTGTTTGATGTTTCTGGTCTAGATCTTGAACTCAACTGAGTTTGACTCAAAATACGGTACAGTACCTGCCAATGTGATGGTTCGCCATAATTTTCACCATGCAAATTGCCATGAATTGAAATGATAGATGATTTGTAGTTCTAGTGTGTACAGTATAGGCATTTAGAACCACCATTAACCACCTATTCCTGCAGTTTCAAACATTGGAACCACTTATGATCTGCCGGTGGTGCCAGGTGGTGTAGTGGAGCGATATCTCGGTGCCTTCCCGCATCCGGAGCAGTTAGCCTTTGGTGGAAAGGCTTGGGGGAAGAGCCCGTATCTTGGCCGATTTTGTTCGGCGGGATGGTTTGGTTGTTTTGGCGGTTGAGTGGTGTCGATGAATTGTATGGATTCCGCTTGGTTTATGGTCGGATGATTTCTGGATGTCTGGATGGTCTACCATAGATGATTCTTATGAATGGATCATGGATTGATTTTTGAAATATTCCATACCCTCTGGTAAACTAACATAACTATGGTAAATCACCCTTTTTAATGGGAAAATCCATTATAAATTGCCATTTTCAATAGCTTTTTGTATGTTTACCAGAGGGTAAATTCATCCATTTATGGGATCTTCATTTAACTGATGGGATGGAAAAACACATCGGAGCTCCACCAGGCAGAACCCCGGGATGCGGGTGAGCCATGAAAAAATGGAGCTATAATGCTGGTTGAACCAGAAATGGGATGAATAATGATGAAGAATGATGAATATTAGCCAATACATCAATACCAATGCTAGATAATACTAAATACCTCCACACGGCCCCTTAAGTCCTGAATTAATGTTATACTAAATTCGAGTCTCGTTTGGGTTGTATTTCATCTTGGAGGGATTACATTGTCTTTTGTTGCTGAATTCTGCCAATGATTGAAATCGTGAGGCGGCAACTGCTGTCATATTGCCAAGGATCCTAGTCTTGATGGTTTCAGAAGATTCCCGACATTTCCCGTTTTGGGTTTCTATGTTTTCTTTCAAACATGGGATGATTGGTTGAAAAAGCTCCATTTTTTGGGGTGCCTTCAAGCAGTAACCAATTGTCACATGCCCGTCATTGCCCGTCACACGGGTGATATCTCGTTCGAGGTTGTACCTCGTTCGCTTCGATGCCATGTCCATTCAGGACTTTGACGCACAAGATCAACACCAGGTGCTGGTGCAGTGTCCAGTTCTTGGTGTAGGGCCTGTAGGGTTTAGGGGATTTCCAACAGATGGCTGCCAGATGTCCTAGCCTATCCCACTGGTTGGTTAATAGCGGCTTCCCCACATGATAACCAATCAATAGGTAGATGATAATAGATGAGAATAGTATGTCAAACCGGCTTCTCTATTTTTCGAAAAGGACAAGCCATTGCCTGAGGGTAGATATTCGCGGATACCTCCATGTATCCAGGTGACGGTGGAGATCTACCAGAGCTGGTTGGAAGCAGCTGGTCCGGAAGAGTGTCTCAGATCTGCAAAGTGGATCCGCTGGGGTCTATCCATATGGAGAAATGGGCTTTTAATTGGATTTAATGGCAAGAAAATCTGTTTTATGGTTGATCAATAGGTATCTAACCTACCATTGGTCATTTATCCTCTTAATATCCATGGCATGGTCCATAGTAGTTTATAGGTGTGAATAGTTGGACATGAATCACTTTCCCGCAATATTAAGCACCCCCCATAAACCACGCTTAGATTTCGGGATGAAATCTTATGTTTGGGACCCCAGAATGGGGGGAATGGGAATATGTGTGTTTGAAGGTGTGGAAGACCCATGGGGTCTCCCCTTGCAGAAAATCATCCACATTCGTGGGTGATTTCCGCATCTATGTTCGTGTACAGGGGGGGGGTTATGAATTAAGAAGATGGAAGAAGAAGTATGATCTTTCAATTGAATGGATACTGGAAGAGTATCACATGTTCTGCTTCATAAGAGTAATGAATTCAGAGGCAGTTTTCAGAGTTGGTTTTTCTGCCCTCAAACTGCAGGTTGGAGCAGCAGAAGAAGCGAAAACTCGTTGCACCGATCGCGGATGGCCATCCCGAAACTTGGGCTAGGATCGTGGTGACTGGGACGCAGGCGATCGGGTTATGGGATGCACCAGGGCTGAACTCATTTGGGTCACAGCACCACGACGTGTCATCTCAGTACTGTGACTGCAACCACTGTAGCTGGGAAATGTGTTGTTGCGCCGCTCAGCCAAGGACTGCAAACGGGCCAAAACGGTTTCCTGTCTTCAGGTCACAGGGGAAGTCAGGGGAACTGGGACCAGAGTTGCAGTGGGGGCTGGAATGGGCCTCGGTTTGAAGCTCTTTTTGGGCTGGGGAAACATGAAACATATTCGGGCACACCAGAAGTTTTCCTTCCAATTGTATACAGAGAGAGGATATCTGATATCTTTATACTTTTAAGGTCCAACAAGCAAAATTGGCAGGCATTCCAACATATTCCAACCTACCAGTGAAGCCACTTGAAGCTGAAAACCATCAAAACCAAAAATGAACCAAATCATCAAACAACAAACAATATAAACAATATAAACAATTCCAAATTTTCAGCTGGCTTCAACTGGTGTTCAGATGGTATTCCCGGTGCTGCACTGAGGACAACGGCCACCACGGCCACCACGGCCACCACGGCCACCACGGCCACGATGACCACGTCCACGAGGAACGTGTAGCGGTGGAGCAACGAGCAGTTGATGAGGAAACGGAGCGGCAGCTGCTGCTGTTGTTGCTGCTGTTGTTGTTGCTACTATTTGCTATCAACAATAGTGACAGTGATATGTTTGCTTTAAAAAACATGTATCATTGTGCGAGGGGGCTGTTATAAGTTTGGTTGGCCATTGCGGTTGGTTGTGGTAGATTATGGTTTGTTAATCTGGTTGGTGATTTTGATTTGTCTCGCGCATATCTGGCATGATGATCCCCACTATTTTGGGGGTGGTTGCTTGCCATGGGTGGTTGTTGGTGGCCCAATCATGTCAATGCAGCTTTCTAGGGATAGCCATGAACAGAGGAAGAAAACAGCTACGGAACAGGGATCTTTGCGCCACAAAAAACACTGGGATTGTGGAAGCAACAAGGAAAGCAGACACAACTATGAAATACTAGGAATCCCTGATAAAGTCACATTGAAAGCGGGGATACCAGAAATGGTGATGGCCAGGCGATTGTTGGATATTGCGGCTGTATCTTTTTTGGTGATGACACCTCTGTCTTTTCGTATCATCAGATTGGTGACTTGTCATATTACCGTTGTGTACCCTGTGACGTGGTTGATGATATCTTCATGGATTCCTGTTCACATCCCCATGTTGACGGCGACAAATCGTCATTTATGTTGTCCGGCATCCATGCATGTTTGCTAATTCAACTGCGGATGGGTCAAGAATTAGAGACGCAAAGGTCTTTACGTGTGGCCCTTTCGTCATTTTAACCGTAAATTCATGTGGTACCGGGTGTTGACGTGTACTCATCTCCACTCTTGGTGCCAGAGGAAACTCCTCGTCCAAATCCACTTCTTGGGAAATCAGATTGGTGCAGTGGGGAAATTTGCTGCCCCGAATCTCCGCTACTTTTCCTGTTCCATCTAAAAAGTGTGCAATTTCCAAGTGAATTGCAAGGTAGTTGGTTCCCATGTTTCCTTGGAAATCCCCACGTTCCATCTGACGTCAGGAGCTGCCATGCCCCGCCATCGCACGAGCCCTTGTGGCAGCTGTACAAAAGAAAGGCCCGAGGGGAATACAGATTCTCTTCATTTCTAGCAGTAACCATTCAATTTTAGGAGTATTGTTGTGGTATTTTAGGGGTATTTCATTAAACATGTCTCTTCATTTTAAGAGTATGTTATATAGGTATCTAATGTTCACCCATACTACCAAATTGACAACAGAATTTAGGCTCGAACTCATGAAACATGTGGTCTCAGTGACCCCAAACAAGATGAACACAGGTTTTTCAGGATGTGCGATTTACCCCTATGATTCCCGGGTTTCAACTGTTCTATCCTTTTTCAGGGTTGCTATAGTGTCCGACATTGTCAACCTATTCACACCTATAAACTGCTGTGGATATTCAGAGGATCGATAACCAATATGATATGTGCGTCTGAAAATGGGGTATACCCCCAAATGGCCATCTAGCAACAGGGAAAATGATTCGCTTACTCAATGGATGGGATTGGGTTTCCCAGACCAAGCCAAGTCCGGGGGCTCCAGCTATTTCCAACCTACAAGAAAACTGGGTAAAATCCGGCTTTGAACCAAACTGCATACCTTCGTGTTCATAGTCTGATGATGTTTGATTGTGAATGCTGATATCCGTTGATATCCCCTGATTTATATCAGGATAATTTCAAAGAAAAACCCGAAATGTCTGTTGGCAAAAAGCATGGTTTCCTGCTGATGTTCCAGTAGATCAATCCATTGAGGGTAAGAATCACCAAAGAATCCCCATTTCTTGGCAAATAGTCCCCACACCCTTTTGTGAGTGTGAAAAATAAGCTTGAATATGATTGAACCTACCAAGATCACCTATTGGATGTTGATTCACAAAAGATCCCTGAAATTGTCATTGAACCTACTCAGATTGTAAATAATCCCCATCCCTTCCCGTAGATTTTGCTCAATTTCTCAGTGCTATTTGGGAACTGCCAAAAATCATGGAGCATAAGTATAATTTGTATAATTGTTTTCCCAAAACCTATATAAAGTCCACCGAAATCATGGGATTCTAGGAGGATTACCATACTCTTTTCTGGATTACAATCCCTAAATCTCATAGAAAATCCGGTGTCAAAATCCCATGAAATCCGATGGAATCCATAGAAAATCCCTGATTTTCCCCATGAAATCTGTTGATCTTCACCAAATCACCCTCCACGAAAGGCATCGTGCAAGCGACCGAGCTCCGCGCTTTTGTGGAGAAGTTGGATGCCAAGGGACCCGCAGAACGTGGTGAGGCCGGGATGCGAAGCAACGGAAAAAGAGGCTTTTTGAACAAGCGGGGATTGAATGGGGATATTCCATGGAATTTCGTAACTTTTTGGTGGTTGAGAAATTGGTGAATCAATGGAATTTAACCATCATGAATAGTGGGATTGAATGTGGAATTTAATGGAATTTAACCATCATTTCATAGTGGGATTGAATGGGATTGTATGGAATCTTAATGGGGATAAACTATGGAAATATCATGAGAATACAAGCATGATGGGATATTCATGGAATATGGGGATTCCAAATGGGATTGAATGGATTTTAATGGGGATTTAATTTGGATGTAATCTATGGAATGGAATTAAATAGGGATTTACTGAGATTCAAAGGGCATGTCATGGAATTAATGGGATTTGATGTGGATATAATAGAATTGTTAATTCACCAACATACCCTGTTACAATAGCGGATTTGTCGGAATTCAATGGGGATAGAATGGAATTGAATATGGAGTGGTGGCGTTTTTTGTCAGTGGTCCAATGAGTGATTTTGGGTAGTATAACTTATAACGGTGATATAACGGAATATCTCTGGATGAAGTTTTACTGGTTCTGGGATGGATGGATTGATAGGGATTAATGGAATATTAATGGAAATATAATGGGAATATTGTGGGAGAATATAACCAACAAAATGTAACATGGATGATATATCTGGATGAATTCTAATGACCTAAGTGCGACGTCACTGGATTTTTTATTAGGATTTGGGGAATCATCCCCAAATGGTCCTATTTCAAGTAGTTTCACATGAGTTAATAACTATTTGGCTAGATATGTGCCATGGTCAAAAGTTGAGTTCAACCACAAAAAAATGTTGATTTCGTCGGACATCCATGAGGATATATGCCACCATTCCTTGATAGCCATTCAAGGGTATATCCCATGTTCAAACAAACCCAGACGGGTGTTTAGGTCAAGCTAGGATTTCTCACCTCTGGGCTGTCTAATTGGGGGGTTGGGGTACCATTTCAGTAGAAACGCACCACTTTTGGAGGTTACCCCATCATGAATCAACCAGGGTTAACATTCGTTTGGGGTTGACATTATTTGAATCATGCCACGAATCCGAACAAAACCCTGGTGATCGGATTCGTCCCCTCGTGGCATAGGACCGAAGGGAATGGTCATCTGATTCATTGGGATAGGGATTATAGTAGTGGCATGGATGGAATCCCATGTGGGATAACCATACCCCAATATACATCCAGATACTGCCAGATACCATGTTTTGATCATGGCGCATTTATCTTGGAGCTGGAGAGTATCTGGAGCAAAACAAATTGGTTTAAGAAAAAGGGCCATGGATCATCTGGAAATGTCGGTAGATGTTAGTATGGCAGAAAGTGTGGCCATCGGCAGGGCACAGCGCAACCTTGCAATGGTCTCAAGATGCGAGCCCCCATGTGTTGAAATCCTGTGGGGGGTACTTCCGAAATTAATTTTCCAATCACCTCAAGTGTTGGGCTTCAATTGTGAATGTTGAATCATTTTGAGGATACATGACTGAGTTCCCAAGTTTCAGTTGACCCAGGTTGGGCGGAAAGTGGTGGCAAGAGCTTGGGTGGATGCTCGGATGCAGCTGGCTGTATATGTTCCATAGACATGGCGGTATTAAATAAAACGGTGGCACAAACCCAAAAGTAGACACGGACATCCAGAATCTACCAGACTTTTTTTCGCGGAGAAAGGCATACCAAAGCAGCAGTGTCATACAACGAATCTCTTGAGCGGCCAGGGAGAATCCCAAGGGGGAAAGCTGAATGGTGGAACGCTAGGGTCCCAAGAATCATCAGGGTGGGGCCAAACATGATGGATACCTCAAATGACCATTTAAAAAAAAAATCTCGCAGCTTAAAGGATCAAAACAGATCAAAACCCTATTTTCAGACAATCCCAATTCTGGATCAATACCTATACCCTAGGTTTGGAGGACGAACATTCATGAAGAGCAGCTATTTTGGGATTCCTAAGCCGTACCCTAAAATGTATGTCCGGCCCGCCTTGCTAAGGATGCCGAGTTTGCGCCTCAGAGACATGACCATCATTTCAGAAGAGGGAAGAGCTACCAGGGATGCCATGAAATGCAGAAAAAAAACTCAACTTGGGGGTGCAGTTCCAGTTATAAGTGTCATAAGTGGATATGATAGATTTCACCATGGTTGTAGGATGTTATAGGTAGTATATCCCAACTTTTGGAGGTTGTTACCACGGTGATATACATGAATAATCCCAACTGCATCCTCAATGGGACTTTATATTTTGGTCGGGAAACCCGTGGTTTTCACATGGTCAGTTGGCTTTTGGAGAGTCGACTTCCTATGATTTTGGCATATACCATCCCCAATTTTGCTGCTGAAATCTCGAAATTCCTGCAATTCCGTCCCATGTTTGTCGGACAAGATCACAGTTTGCGGATCATACATGGTGTTGCTTCAATCCCATGAAGAACTCCCCAAAAATCGCCAGTTCTCCGCATCAAAATGTCCATCAAACTATATATCAAACTCCCAATTTTTGGAGGTTTCCATGTTTTCCATTTTCTCCCATATTCCCCCCGTTCCCCGGTGACTTCTCCCGCCCCGCCACGTCGCAGAGGTTCAAGGCGCGCCTTCTGGCGGACGCCAACAGCGCCTGCGCCTCCATCGGGGTCAACGCAGTGAATCCCACAGCGCCCACGCAGCTGGTGGTCTTCGAACAAACGCCCAAGGTGCGGAGCAGTGCCAGTGGTGAAAGTGAAATGGATAGAACTGATGATTTAACTATGGGATAGAATTAGTGGGTATTCATGGATATTGATGATGGTTAGTGGTGAAATGATTATTGATGATGGTTATTAATGGTTCTTAGTGGTGAAATCTATAAACAGTTCACTAGACCTGGGTTTGCTTTTGGTCGACTCCAATTGGAACTGCACCTTCAACCTGGCCACTCCATGACAGCCGCTGTCAACCCCGCGAGGAGCATCACTTGATCGTGTGCACTCTTTGCCACTCGAGAAACGAAAAGTGGATGATCCCTATGGAGGGAATACCTATGGAGATCAATTTGGAAACATTTTGTTGATATACCTATGGAAATCAAAGGAAAATCTATCCTGGAAAATATCTAGTCCCTTTTTCACGGGGATTCTCAACTATGATACTTGGGTCTGTCTCAAATTGGGGAGATCGACCACCAATTTATGGCGATTTCAATGGGAACCAGGGATGATTCACCAGTGGATGGAATGGGATTCCCCATTGTCAGACACCGGGGATGAAGAGCCTGGGAGTCACGTCATGATGTTTGGAATCCTGCAGGGAGAACTTTGGTCAGTGGCCACATTAAGATATCGCTATCTTTGGTCAAAGCAACCTTGTTCATCCATTTTTTTTTTGAATGTTTGCTGTTGCCAATGACGCTTGAGTTAGGTTGTTGAATTCTTGGGCTGAATCCATCCATCCCCAGGTGTTTTTTTTCGCGACCTACCGGGTGGTTTTTTTTTCGGGCACCGCTCCGACTCTGGCTCGGTCAAGGCAGCTGTTACCCTCTGCCACTGCTGGGACTCTCCCCTGACTGGTGCCGGATGGGGATGGAGTTGGATGGAGCGGGGGGGAAATCTGCAGGAAACCACGGCCTTATCATCTAAATATGATAATATGATGGGTGTTTCTTGGTCCCATTAACCACTACGAAGAGTGGATTGAGTGGGTTCCACCTTTTTCAGACAACCCCATCTGAGGCTTTTTCCGAAAGACATTTGGATGATTCCTGTTTGTGATGAAGTGCCGGATTGCCATCAGTAATTGCCATACAGACATCAGCAGCCAAGGTACCATCCCGGATTTCCCAAACACTTCATCCTACATCCAGCAGCCCCAGCATAACTTGGAAATTACGACCACTTAACTGCTTGGGGAATCTACCAACAATCTACCCATGCCTCCTGGTGATCTACCCCACTTTTCTGACCACACTGTCACATTTAGATGTGTGCTCAATACATTCCCATAAATGATTGAACTATATCATACTATATCACATATTTCATCAGTCAATTTATGCCAATTCCATCATATGTGTTCGTGTCTTATAATGGTTTTATCCTGAAAGTTTCCATTAGAAAATTACCCAGTGGCTTGACTGAATAACATGGCTTGTTTGAACACAGGGTACTCCCAACATCCGATGGACTAGCACCTAATGTTTTTTATGTTTTTTCCCATTATTTGACGACCAAGATTTCCCGAAATTTGGACAGCAACACAAATCATAGAAAGTTAGAGCCTAATCCCAACTAAACAACGGGGTTATACTGCCATTCTTCAAGGCTAATATCACAATACAAACAAGGCTGGAATTCAGATTTAACAACTCTCAAATCTGAGTTTCATCTTTTCAACCCTGGTCCGGCTGACAACGCCAGCCATTTTTCGTTGCATCATCATTCCACCCTGTGTGGTCCAGGTACAAGTCCCGGGAGTACCGCAGCCGCGCGGTGCGTGAGCCGAGAAAGGTCTTGAAGGAGTTTGGCACGGAGCTGTCGAAAGATGTGCAGGTGCGATGCGCTGCGATGCGAGGGTGTCCTTTTGGGGGTTCAGCAATAGTGATTTCACCAACAAAAATCGTGATGAAATTTGGTGATTTAATGGTGATACAGAAAACCATATATTGATGGATTCATAGGAATTTCATGGCGAGATATAAATGGGAATGTAAATTAATGCGAATGTCGCGGGAGAATATACCCAACAATATCTGATATGGATGAATGATGATATATCTGGATCAATTACAATGGCCTCACTGTGATTACTGGAATGATGGTTAGGATTTGGAGAATTCTCCCCAAATGGCCGCATGACAAAAGGATTTGTTCAGATTAGTGAAGTATTACAATTCAGCCAGAACATTAATAATGATAAGACTGATACCGTAATAGATAATATAGATGATAATAGAAAATGATGGATAATAGTAGACAATAATAGACACTAGTAAACCATTGTGGACAATAGTAGACAATACTAGACAATAAAAGATGTAATATTGATGATAATTGGTAACAATAGATAATTATAGATAGTTATAGATAATATTAGGGGATAATAGATCATAGCAAATGGCAATCGATCATGATAGCAATCATGGTATAGCTATGGGAGTGTGATATTTTGTGGTAACACCACAATATATGGGATGATTATGGAATATTTATAACGAAACATCCCCAATTGGGGTGCCTTTTTGGCTGATGCCCACTATGCCCATTTTAAAGTGCCATGGTCAAGTTTGCATGCCAAAAAATTGTCCAAGGGAGATCGTGGTTTGTCCCTTTGTCAGGAATAGTGAGATGCCCGCGATGCCTGTCTTTTGGTCATACAACGTAGAATGACGATCAAGTACAAAAGAATAGTAACAAGGAGGAGGATGATACTATCCAACAAAGAATCAATGAGGATCTAGAACCTATAACAATGGTGATAGCTGGTTAAGCATGGTTACTCTACCAATTTACCTATTAATATCTAGACATCAATGGAACACCACCGTCACACGGCAAAGTTGAGAGCCCGGGTGGTGGATGGATTGTGGATGACCATGGTGAATGGATGGATGGATAGGCTGGAGAAGTGATACGGTTATGGGTCAAAATCCATCGAAGCCCCTGTAGTTCACATCATTAGATAGCTGGTACGGGAAAGTTCATACCCCTAGCGATTGTGCTTGCAGCTATTGATCCATAGCTAGAGTAGCTTGTTTTGGTAGTGTCCACCAGTTTTTTGGATGTCCCCATGTTAGGTGATGGTGATATGTCCAATGAACTCAGCTCTAGACCCGAAGAGTACTTTGAAAACCCAACAATGGGTTTGTGTGAAAACGAGGTACCCTTAAATTCAGTGGTTTATCATCATGTTTCCCATAAGAATTGCCATTTGGGGGTATACTCCATTTTCAAAGCCACCCTAAAAATGTCCTTTCAGGTAAAAACATGTTCGGAAGCCTATGCTTGGTGTTTCATGCCCCTATTTCATCCTGTTTCCATTAAGGGCAATAATTCCCCATTTATTGGTACCATTTGGCAGTTTAACATGGTTATGGAAAAAGGATGGAAATGGTTCATTTATAGATTATTTACCTATTGAACATGGTTCTTTTCAATGACAAACTGTTAAATTAGGGTAAATAATCTCAAACAAGACTCTAATAATCCCCACGGTCTCAGGAAGAATCTCCCTTGGTTGCCGATTTTCCAGGTGGTGGTGCACGACTCCACCGCCGACTGTCGCTACATGATTTTGCCACGGCGACCCAAAGGTCGAGGGCGCGGTGTGGGCTGGGCAGTGACCCATAAGAAGATCGGGCAGAGAATCTCATAGAGCAGCTGCGATCTAGCCCTGTTGGTGATTTTTTCATCATTTCACAGGGTTTCTTTGAAGCATGATTTGATATGGGGATAATAAGTAGACTCAAGTGAATAGAACTGATAAATGATGGTTGCTTCATGAGTAGTGAGGTTGGATTATGCTATCCAATATATTGGGGATTATCGGGATTATGACAATCCATGAACGGGGCATCGCTCAGATGTTCATGGATTGGTAACCATCATGGAATCTCAATTGGTAGGTGGTTATTTGGGTGTACAGCTGAGCTACCAATTGGTATAAGCATGGTTATAAACCATTATAAACCCACATAAGTTATAACCCGTTATACGGTCGTTATATACATGTGTATATGTATATATATATATAATATACATATATATATATATACATGTACATATATATATATATATATACATATCCACGTACAACCGGAACTGTACTTCCAAGTATTATTTCTACGTAGGGTATCTGAACTATATCAATATGTATATATATATATGTATATAATATATACATCCCATGTATCATTATAACTGGTTTACTTGATATGTGCCGTTGTCCAAACATGAGATGGTTTCCCATCAAAGTGGATGGTCATCAATCCAGGGCTGAATGGTAATGTGTGGATGTTTGAAAGTGGTCAACCCCCCAAATCGCCATCAAATAATCGGGATCCATTTGGATTATGATGATATACCAACGGATTTAGGGGTACCCATGGGTCCCCTATTTTCAGACAAACCCCAATGGATCATTTGGTTTTGGTCAATTTTAGGAGGAATAGACTAGGAAGCTGGAGATTACCTCTGGTAAACTAACATAGCAATTCAAATAGCCATTTATAGTTGATTTTCCCATTAAAAATGGTGATTTTCCATATCTATCTAAACGTTTACCAGAGGGTAATTTTTTGGCAGGTTATCCAAGGTTGGCGACGGGAAGATGCTGGTGTTTTGACTTGTTTCAAAGTGTCATTTCTGTGAAGAGACGATGGGACTTCGGAAACCAATACCCTCTGGTAAACTAACAGTTTGCTATTGAAAATGGTGATTTATGGTGGATTTTCCTATTAAAAATTGTGATTTTCCATAGCAAACTGTTAGTTTACCAGAGGGTAACTCCAGAATTCTGAGGAACATTCCGCAAAAAGAAGGTCCAACTGGTTGATGATTTGAGACAAGACTTCAATGATGGTTAGTCGGTTAGCCATCATATATAACCATGATGTCTTGTCTTGAATATCAGATTTAAGACAAGACTTCATGGTTTGATTATTATATAGGATGATTATCAATATGATTACCCACCATTATTGATATTTATATGATAAACATCTATAAACCATGACTGATCATGATTAATCATGATTGTTCACACCAACGATGCATTCTGCTCAGTTCATCCCAACGATGCGTCAGGCACTGACGGCTGGTCGGAGGAGAAGTTGCAGGGGATCATCAGCCGCGACGCAATGATCGGTGCGGACGCGACGGTTGCGACGCGACGCTGTGGAGAATGTTGGGCCAAAAAGTGACGGAAATTTGGGCCATTAGTAACATATATTCCATGCTTCCCCTGGTTATTTAACAATATTTAACATAGCAACGGAAGCCATGGCTAATTTTGGATGATTTTCCCAGCTAGAAACCTCCATTTAGTTCGTGAATTGTCCATGGCTATGTTTAATAACCAAAATGGTAATGGTTAATCATGGGAAAATCACCAGCAATAATGGATCAACAGTGGATGATTGGAAGTATGCTCTGGTAATTTAACAGTTCATCATGGGAAAATCACCATGTTTCAGGAGTTTCTGAACATTCTACTAGGTGGAGGTGATGCCTCAGCCTGCTGTTCAACCCAAAATAGTTGGTGTTACAGGGTGTAGCAATCTCCCCCAAAATATGGTATATCTATGGATGGTGATCCAATATGGAGGTTTCCTAAAATGGTGGGTACCCCTAAATCATCCTTTTTAGTAGGATTTTCCAATATGAACCATCAATTTTTGGGTACCCCAATTTTAGGAAACCCCCATATTGGAGCAGTCGCCCAAGCCCCAATTGAGGCATCAATCGTTGTCGATGCAACGACGAAAATTCTACCAGGGGATGGGACCATGGCTACATCTCCATGGGTGTGTGATGTCATGGGATGTCATGATTGTTACCCTCTGGTGAACTAACATAACTATGGAAAATCACCATTTTTAATGGGAAAACCAACTATAAATGGTCATTTTCAATAGCTAGGTTAGTTTACCAGAGGGTAAGGTGATGGGTGTGTGATTCAATCAGCCGGGGGTTTATGATGATCAATCCAGCATGTGGTGCATCGACTGGACATGCCATGAGCGATAGGTAGATGTCATGATGCCGGTGAACAGATGGCTTGAGTACTTGAAGGTAATCCTGCTACGGATGCAAAAAGTAGCTATACACTTTAACAAAGAGCCGCTTTTTGCAGGTGTTCGATGACTAGATGGGTTTACTATGGTTTACTCCATATCGCACTAAAAATGTGCAAATAGCTGAATTATCACGACCGCACCATAAATGATGGATAGAATTGGGGGAATGGGAATGATCCCCAACACGCTGACAACTTTTCCTCAATCTAGGAATTACATGGACTTCGCCCCTGGTAAACACGGTTTGCTGGAAAATCCTTAGTTAGTCAGATCATTTTCCCAGCGAACTAAACCTCCATGGCTAGTGCGGGGATTTCCCAGCTAGCCATGTTTGATCACACCAGAACAGGTCATATCCGGTCATATCGCATCATATCCCAATGATTATCCCATTTGGAATCCTCATATTCCATGAATATCCCATTATGGTTATATTCCCATTATATTCCCATCATTATCCCAGATTAAGATTCCATTAAATCCCATTAAATCCCATTGTGAAATGATGGTTAAATTCCATTGGTTCACCAATTTCTCAACCTTGAGCCATCCATCCTGGAGGCGTCACTGCGCTGCCAGAGTCTCTGAACGCCAGCTGAGCGCGGCGTTTTCCTGCGGTCCTGTCACGGCATGAATGGCGAATTTGCCATACGAGGGGTTCTTAAAATGTGGATCCCCAAGTCGCCATGGGTTTCAATACAAAAATGGTTTGATTTTGGATGATTTGGGGTACCACCCGTTTTAGGAACCCCCCATACCTATCTTAAGAAATACCGGATGGTTTTATTTTGAAATACCGGTATTTCTTTGGATATTTCAGATGCCAAACATTGATGTCATCAAGAAGATTGGTCTATTTCGTTTGGGGAATCCTCAGATATTTCGGATGAAAACAACACACGACATCGATGAGTTTTCTTTTTCTGACCAAGCCATTGGATACGGTCTACGAATTGTGTCTGGTCCTTGGCATCAGCGAAACAAACTAACCATCTCCAAGTGGCAAAATGGAAAAAAGTACTGGTGCAGGACTGAGGTGGAACAAAAATGTGTTTAACCATGTGAATTTAAACACCAAACTGTTAGTTGCATTATGTTTCCCCTTAAACCAAGAAATGGTGAAATATATCTACTTATAGTTCACTGGAACTGCACTTCCAAGACTTTGCCAACGAAATCTTAAGCAACAAATCGCCCCAGGTCCAATGTGGTAGACTCAAAGGTACAAAGCGCACCGAATTTTTGCCATTCGGGCTTATTACAACCCACATCCTGGATGAAACCTCAAGTATTTGAAGGTCTATAGAACCTCTCAAATGCTTCAATGTGGTGTTACCCTTCAATAAAGCCACCTTTTGCATAGTTCTTATAGCCCCCAGGTAGGCTTTAGGTCCCTAGGTTTACCACCTCAATGTTCCAGAAGGAGCTGGGCGAGCTCATCGAAAAATACGACCTGGACGGGGTTTGGGGCCCTAAAACTGACAATAACTTTCCGGACTGTCTGGACGCGCAAGGTGATGTCTTGGTGTGAACCCAGGTTACCCTATGGTGATTTTGCAGTTTGCGAACTGGAAAATCACCAGTTTTCATAGGGAAATCATCATGTTCTTGATCTATAAATAGGCCATGGCTTCCATAGCATACTGTTAAACAACCAGATGTTATGTTTTCGAAAGTTTCGATGTCAATATAGATCAATATTCCAATAAATGCGACCGGCCAATGTTTGTTTATTTTACGTCAAATGGTGTTATTAACTATGTGTGTGATTTTTTTCTGTAGGCGCTAGAAACCCAACTACCATATGTGGATGTTCAAATTTTAGGCCCCATCGGACCACAGATGTTAGTATATGTCTAGCATTAACCATCTTCTTGGGGTACCCAGTTTGGACCCATACCCAATATATCTTCCATGCTTTCAGATGTTTTCAAGATCCATTTGAATGATTTAGCACCTTTCCAGAACTCGGAATTTTGCCCCCAGAAGCTAGGATATGGTCCCTCTAACTACGATTGTGAATGATCATTATATAGTGGATATAACGTGATATAACTATGGGATTTCAAGCCCCGTGTTTGAGACATGGCTCCTGTAGTTCACTGCATCATCTCGTCTCCTCAGGTGGATTACAACTGGGAATACCCTGGTTATCGTCGCGCCTGGCATGAATTAATGTCGATGTGTGGCCGGTGTGGTCAAACCAAGAATGGGAGATCATCGGAAAAGATAGGAGAACTCACGGAAAAAGTGGAGGTATGTAGCTGGCCATCATCTAACTTGCCTGGCTGCGAACTTCCGAAGACGGGATAACATCTCGAAGGGTAGAACTTGCCTGTTCTGAGTGTGTGTAGTTCCTCCAACGCATGTCCATCTCTGTATTCACTTACATAATGTGTGCTGCCGCACATATTCCCTGACCCTGTTCTTGTTCATGGCTTCATCCTCCGTCTCAGTGGGGTTAACAAAATATCCCCATTCCTCCTGTGGTCATCCCCGTTGCAATCCAGTTCGATGATGAATTTCTTGGAAACCTCCATTGCTGGGATTTCCCAGCCACGTTTGATGATAGAGGGTATATGGAGGTTTCCTAAAATAGGGGTACCCCCAAATCATCCATTTTTAATGGGATTTTCCAGTATAAACCAACCATCTATGGAAACCCCATTTATGGAAACCCCCATATTGCATAGAAACCGGCAGAAACCACGGTGCCAGGCTTCGGCCAGGGCTATTTGGCCGACAGTGAGGCATGGCTCCACAGCACAGCGTCGGTCGGTTGACTATCTATTATATTAAACTTAGTTCTTGGAAAATAAGTCTACAACTGTCTATAACTAAGATGTATGGAGAAAATCCCTCATTCATGGCAACTTGATTGTGGAAATTGATGATCAGCCATGAAATTTTGAGGTTTTCCCATGGTTTTCCCATGCCAAACCCCATCTGGGCCATCAATTGGCGGGTCGACTGACGACCCCCCAGGTCACAGCCGACTACGAAGGCCTGTCGAAGCTCTTGTCCGGACCTCCGCTGCGTTCAACCCGGGTTGATGATTTGATGGTATTTAAATGTATTTAATGATTTATTTGGCTATTTAAGGCTATTTAAACATATCTTCTTGATCTTAAAGCATGATGAATAAGGATACTTACTGTCAACAGATGAGGATATGTAATTGAGAAATAACCCATCAGGTTATAGGGGTTTTATGGGGTTTTAAGCATCAAACGAATATAGATGACAAAACTTTAAATGATGATTGGTTGACGATTAGCGAGGCTGGATTATTAACCAACAAAAACTGGACATTCTCATAATCCGTTAACAGGGAATCCCTCTCACCTAACCCGTATAAAGGGACGACACAGGGTTTTGAACACTAGTCCTCGGCTCAAAGGGGTACCAGTCGCCCGGGACGGTGCCGGCCAACGTTTGAGCTAGTTGTCTCGCATGAGTTGCCATGGTA
>BGPT01000041.1:331149-358890 GCA_003297045.1 Symbiodinium sp. clade C Y103
TTTGTATGATGGTGGTGGTCTTGCCAGGAAGGGCTACACCCTTTTCTCTGACCAGTACATTGACAGTTAGACAGTTAGTAGTATGCTGGTGGCAATCACTCAGGGCAACGTGTCGGATGGAAGAAATTGGACTTGAGTCAGCGCTNTCTGACCAGTACATTGACAGTTAGACAGTTAGTAGTATGCTGGTGGCAATCACTCAGGGCAACGTGTCGGATGGAAGAAATTGGACTTGAGTCAGCGCTCAAGGAGAGACAGTCTACATGTGCCAAAGTTTGTCACTAACTTCGCGAAGTCTGTTTCGCTGGACTCTGCAGTAGTGGGGCCAACACGGCCGCCGGGACATCAGTACTCAGTTGCGCTTTGGTATCTTTGTTTTTTTCACCTCTGCCTCTCCATTCCAAGTGGATCAGATCAAGCATGGTGCCTCGACAGCAACAGCTGCACTGGTAGTTGAACCTCTCTCTGTCCGAGAGTGACTGCACAAGTTTTCACATATGAGGTTGGCTCGGTGCTGATACCAGTTGCCAGACACCTGGTTGACCACTTCTTTTTTAGTTTCATTTGATCGTGGCAAGAGACGACATCAATGACCAACATTGGGCCGTGCCTAGCCAGGTTATAGTTTTCGATTTCACATGTAGTAAGAGGTGCGCCGAACTGCGCGCCTCTCACATNCAATGACCAACATTGGGCCGTGCCTAGCCAGGTTATAGTTTTCGATTTCACATGTAGTAAGAGGTGCGCCGAACTGCGCGCCTCTCACATGGATAATGTCAGTTGTGCTATCATGGCTTCGATAGCTCAGATTGCCCGATTTTGATAGAGTGCAGTTTGTGTTGCGCCAAGCTGCACATATTCCAAGTGAGTGTTTCAAAGTTTTCGAGCGGGCTCGCCCCTATGCCCAACAAGAAGGATCGCTGACATCAAGTTGCCGGTCCCCTGTTGCGTGGGTCGAGTCTTTGTCGGACCATCATGCCTTTGATGGTTACNGTTGCCGGTCCCCTGTTGCGTGGGTCGAGTCTTTGTCGGACCATCATGCCTTTGATGGTTACTAGTCAGCCTCTAGTTCCGCTTACGCCGCTCTAGGGACTCAGCTCCGAAAAAGGTTCCGAAAAAGGGTTTTGAACACTGCTCATATGAAATCATTCTAGGGATATATTTTTTTGGGGGAAGCTGTTTCATAGAAACAGATGTCAGGATTTGGAATTTTGAAGGAATGTTAGTTATTTTGTTCATGGAAACAGCTATGAAACTGTTGTTCTATATATTCTATAATGGGTACGACGTGGATGTTGAATTGGTCCCAAATCTTCTTAACCTTTGGGAAGGTTAGATGGTTTTGAAGGATTTTGGAGGGTGCAAGTGGTCCAAGTGACAAACTCTATTTTCTGAGAGCTCCCCGAAAAAAAAGATAGAAAGTCGTAAAATCCTACTAAAATACTGATAAATCACTTCTCTATCTATTGTATTTAACTGGCAGAATTGGCTAAACATGGGGATTTAACTGATTGTTTTATGGGAGTTGATAGTGATCAATGGATATGAATGGATTTATACCTATATATATATATACATCATAATATATCATTATATCATCATATATATCATATATCTGGCTGAATTAATACAATTCCTTGACCTGAAAATTGCTAAAACTCGTGGCCATTGGGGGATGCTTCCCTGCAACCTAACCATCATTCCAGTGACGGAAAACGACGTGAGGTCATTGTAATTCATCCAGAATTATCCATTACATCTCCATCAATATCCCATTAGTATCCCGTGAATGCTCCATCGAATCCATTACCCTCTGGTTATTTAACATAGCCATGGAAAATCCCCGAACTAAATGGAGGTTTTAATGGGAAAATCATCCAAAATTGGCCATTTTCAATGGCTATGTTAAATAACCAGAGGGTAATATATCCCATTGCTATTGTTACTATTACTATGTGGAAGAAAGAACATCACTGCTGAGCCCAAGGCTTTTTCGGATCATGGCTTCATGAACGGCGGCAATGCCATCTTTTGCCCAATCAAAGTCATTCAAAAAATTGACCATATGCCCGATCTTGCAATTCGATGCAATTCGGATGTTATTTATCTTAAAATATGGAAGTTTCGTAAAATGGAGGTACCGCCAAATCATCCAAAATTGGACCATTCAAGAATTGAAACCCATGGTTTTTGGGGGTACCCGCATGTTAGGAAACCCCCATATCGGCCAAACTCACGTTTTTTGTGTCTTTAACTTCGTAGGCTTCCCACATGTTTTTCCCCGCAAAAGTCGATGCTCCCCATGGAGCTGTCCAAGTTCCCCGTCCGAAGTAGGTCTTGGTCTGCTTCTTCATGTCACCAGCCGCCTGCAAGAATTTTGTTCAGGTCTCCCTTTGTTTCAACTGAGTCAAACGCACCAAACAATCATGGAACGAAATACATTTCATATTTTAAAGATATTCGAATCACTTTTATTGTTGTGTTTCCGACATTAATATCACCCAAGATTAGCAGTTTGTATCCTCTATAAATGTATATATATATATACACATTACAGTATATATGTAATATAACCAGTTCATGGACTGCAGTTCGGGAAGTAATCACAGTTATTGCTGATACTGACACTCCTTTGGTTGCTTGGAATTCTGCAACTGAGAGGTTCACAGTCCAACAGTCGCACATCAAACACCATCACTTTCTGTTGCCCTTTGGGAACCAAACATGCCGCAAAATCTCCGAACTAAATGGAGGGTTTCAATGGAGGAATCATCGAACGAAATGGAGGTTTCCTAAAATGGGGGTACTCCAAATCATCCAAAATTGACGATATTGATCCATCATATTTACTATTGAAACCCATGGTGACTTGGGGATCCCTATAAAAAAGGGACACCTCCAACTGGCGTGACTTCGGCCCTGCCTTGCGCTGCTTCCAGAAGAGCTCCTGTCCGACCAAGTCGCCCAGGGCCATGGGTCCCATGGCCATGCCTCGAAGCGGGGGATGACCCTGGCGTCTCAAGATCTTCCAACTTGATCCAAACCTTTTACCCTCTGGTAAACTAACATAGCTATTGAAAATGGCCATTTATAGTGGATTTTCCCATTCAAAATGGTGATTGTTTCATAGTTATGTAACAGTTTACCAGAGGGAAGAACTTTGGAAATGGACAAAGCATGAAAAACATGGAGAATTGGAAGTTCAAAACATGGGGTGGAACAAAAATCATAGGGCATCAACCAACAAAGTGCAGAATGGCACAAATTGGGGATGTATGCATTGACAAAGGGGTATAGAAACCAACTGCAGACACAGCCAACGCGAAGTTAACAAGTATGGGGGGATATCATCTGTCAACGAAAATCATTACCCTCTGGTAAACTGTTACAGAACTATGGAAAATAACCATTTTTCATGGGAAAATCCACCATCAATGGCCATTGGCAATAGCTATTTGTATGTTTACCAGAGTGTAATTAATCAACTGTTTGTCCGCTTTTGACCATTCGGAGTCCACATGTCAGGATAAAGACATGGAAACCTTGGTTTAGTGCTGGATCTATTCATTTTTGGGTGCCCATCTGGAGACGCTTTGTTGATCTTTGGATGAAGAGATTCCAGATGTTGACCGTTTGTATGAATCATTTTTCAGGTGGAGATACCAACTTTGCCCCATAACCCAAAGATTCGGTTTAGTATAGGACAAAAAGTCACTGTGATCTTCTTGGAGGTTTGGGGATCCCATCAAAAGGGTACTGATTGGCCTAGGGATATGTCATTCAGTTTAATTCATTCTAATGCATTTTCATTCATTTTCATTCTGGGTGAAATGGTTTTCACTATGGATGAAATGGCATTAAAATTTGTGTCATTGGGGGGAGCTTGGTTGGTGTTCTTCAGGTGGTTCCAAGCACATGAGGCAAACAAACACTCACAGGCAAAAGTAACAACTGGGCCATTTGGGCCTTAGAGCTGAGGGGTTTATGCCACCAAGTCGGTTTTTCCCCAAAAGGTGTTTTTTTGCATTTTTGTATGTGTTTTGATTTTGGTTTGATTTTTTGATGTTTTTGTTTTTGCGTTTTTTACTTTTGTTTTTGAATGGTTTTTATTTTATGTTTTTTGAATGCTTTTGTTTTTTTGATTTTGTTTGAATGTTTTTGTTTTGTTTGAATGTTTTTTTTGAATGTTTTTTTTACATTTTTGGGATTGTTTTGGGTGTGTTTTTGTTTTTTGGTAGTTGTTTTTACTATTTTGTTTTTTCTCCTGGATTCAGTTTGTTTTTTATTTTGTGAATTTGCTCTGATTTGTTTGAATTTTCTGAAATTATTATTTTTGGAATTCTGGCTGGTTTGTTGTCGGGGCTTTTTGGATGTGTTGGTTGCGACCTGTGTTCTCCATTAGAAAGATATTGTTTTTGGTCGTTGGCCGGCTTACTTCGCAGAAATGAAAATGAATAAAAACAAATTTCCAGCATGTTTCGGTATGTGTTTGTATTTTTTGGTAGTTTCCAGATGTGCAGAAACAGCATTGATGAGTAACCCTTTGATCAGCAACCCATGGTGTTTAAATGATGTGAAACCTATGGAAATAATCTCAATTAGATAGTTGATTGTTTTTGGCAAAAATGAAGTGAATGTCTTGTCTACTGTTCATATCCCAAATATCTGGCACCAACTTCTAGATGGCTATTGGTCAACGCTCTGCCGGGGAACATCAAAATAGCCGGTAAACGGATGTTCATCCCCCAGATATGATATTTTAATTGTTGATCCATCCCCATCTCTTGTATTCCATCTGGAATGTAATGGACAAAACGAAACACTGTGTGATGTATCACCCTCTATTCACGTTCAATCCCTATTAAGCCCCATAGATTCTCCATATAATACTTTGTAAACCTTTGTCCTAAATTCCCAAAACATCCAACTTTTATTGCTGCTGAACGTCCCACTATATGTCGCCATGAAATCATCATTAAATATATGTCATTAAATCCATTAAATTCCCATTAAAATCCCATTTAAACCCATAAAAATCCATGAAATCACCATGAAATCCCGTTAAAATCACCATTGAACTCCCAACAAAATCTCGGGCACCCCTTGAGTTTCCGGGCCAAAGGCGGTTGCCGCTTTGTCGATCTGCTCCACCGTGGCACCCTCCTCCAAGACCATCCTGGAGCCGCCGAAGCCCGGGTTTGGTAAGGTGGGCACAATGGAGGTCTTCATGGGAAAAAAACATGGAAAAAGGTAGATAGAAATAGCCTCTGGTAATTTGTTACATAGCTAGTGAAAATAGCTATGAATAAAAATAGTTGATTTTCCCATTAAACATGGTGATTTTCCATTGCTATGTTAGTTTACTGGAGGGTAATCCGAATTACCACCCGGTAATCAAAGATGGCAATGGAGGAAAATCCACCATTGAGTTCAATGATTGTCCGAGAAGAACCTCCATGTATACAAAATAATAGAAACACCTTCCCAATTCAAAGTTTGTATCACTCAGAAAGCCGCTTGCTTTTTTTGGGGGATATTATGGAACTCTATCCCTACGCAGTCGGCTTATATAGACGCTCACAAAGTGCCTTGGTCAAGTTGTTCATTGCAGTGTTGATCACTATGTTATATAAACATATATAAACCATTTTGGTTCAGGTGGTGTTAAACAATCTTTATCCATCCCGGAAAAAGGAGTCAATTCTTCAATTCTCGAATGGTGCACTCATTTCTGGACTGTTGACTCTGGTGGGGCGCAGGGGCCACTGTTCCAAATGATGTTTGGAAACTAGGAAGAAAGCCGCAAGTTTGACAGCTGCATATGTATGTATATATATATATACATACATACATACGTATATTTATACATTATACACATTTATATATATATACATATATATGCATTGTGTGTATATTCCTATGTATACATATTATAGGTATATCCGAAAAAGAGTGTGGGGATACCTCCAAATGACCATGGCAAAAAAGGTGACACGTATCTGATGAAGGAAAATGGATTGAGGGGGTGCTTGACTCGCCAAGACACTTGGCTTCGCCGGCATAAGGAGCAATCTCGGTCGGGCAGTGGATGGTTTTCAGAAGTGGATTCTCGACAGAACTTATGACAAATGTCACAAACTTAGTCAAATTGCAATCTCTCGAGAGTATTGGAATTAAGTATCTATATAGTGTCTCTGATGTGAGATCCTGTCGACTATATTAAACAAACGTTTGACATGTGGCAAAGCAAATAAGTTGCAAATCAGCAAGCCCACCACCCACCACAGCTGACACCTGTGGCCGAAGAATCGCTAAGAATGAGGTACAAATTAGCCAATCAGATCCAATCAGATTGATTGTTCTGTATCGTTCTGAAGCATCCAATCTGGTAGCAGTGCAAGTGGACATGCATTTATTTTCCAGAGTTGGTGAAACAAACATCCGCTTTGAAAAGGTCCAATCCTTTTGACCCGTACCTGTATGTATGCAATGTAATGTAATGTAATGTAATGAAATAAAATGTAATGTAATGTAATGTACGGTAATCTAATATAATGCACTGTAAAGTAATGGTATTTATTTACATAGTGACATATTGTATCTTTATGTACTTGTATATATAATTATATATATATATACACATGTGTACATATCAAATTGAATCCGGGTTTCATCCCCATAAAAATTGTAGATTATACACACGTCATGATCTCCAGGCCATACCCATCCGCTCCTACCGCGATGTTCTCCCAGGCTTCCCAGGGATCCCTGCCATGCGGTTGCCCACAAAGCCATCGCAGTTGCCAACCTAACGATCCCCGGATTTGGCGATGCTTAGAAGATCCTGGAAGGTCTGAGTTCACCTGGTGTTACATACAAAAATATACGAAAATGGATCATGCATGAACATTTCACCATTCTTTTTAGGGAACTTTAGGGAACATATATAACCGATTAGAATACCGATTCGAATGGGGACTCAATTGACAAAAAGAAAGGATTGAACTGGTTGTTGAACTGGTTGTTGAACTGGTTCAAATACGGCTGATTGGTGATTGAGCCAGCTATCCAAAACAACATAACATAAGAGTCAATCGGGATCAGTATCCGACTTTCGTGGATAGATGTAGAAAGTAAACCATCTTTGAAACCACCAGTTTTGATCAGTAAAATACAAGAGGAAGTTATTCCCGCTTAGTGACTCCAGTCCCCTTGTCAAAAATACCAATCATCACATGTGACCGACGAAGCCCAAAGCTTTCCCAAAAAGATCATGCCTTAACAGAATCAATAGGATTGGCCAGGAGATGCTGTCGTTCCCCATGTTTCTTGACCATTCATTGTGTTCAGTATAAATTTCTGTGATTGGTAATTTGATGGTGGTTCCGTGGTGAGGGTCATGGATCGTCTGGTAAACCACACTTGCTTCTTAAGCTGAACATGATTAGTATACCCCGAGTTGATGGCAACTCTAGTAGGGAAGATGGTGGTGATATGTCCAGTTTACACCTCCATGGTCCCAAGAAAAGATTGCGATGATATTCCCATTTTGGCTGGATATGTCTTCCAGTTTCTTTGTGTTGTGCCCAGTTTCTGTTAGATTGGGCTCCGCCCGTATTTAAGTTGGAGATACAGTATCTGATATATTTCGATCTTTAGTTCCATATATCAGCAATTTCCAGTTTGAGTTAGCTGTATTAGGCCTTGTATCAGGCCTTGTATTACTATCACTTCTGTCCAATTTAGACATGTCCCTGTTCTGAACATCACTTCGCCCAGGTCTTTGTACATCTCCTTAGTTATTTCCCTGGTAATCACCACACAATCGCATTAAGCCCCATTAATTTCCATTAGTTGGTGAGATAAGCACTATATAGCCATTACTAATTTTATGGCTCAGTTGATGAACTCTCCCCCATGTCCTGATTTTACCCAGGCTCCCGGGCCATGATGCACTTCTTGTTGATCAACTTACCCATGGCCATGCCTAGAGGGCAGGTTGTGAACGATCCGAAAAGTTACCAAATCGGGTTGAAATTGGTGGCACGCAGGATCCACACCTCCATTCCTATGTGATTTTGTGGCATTTCATGGGATTTACTTGGAATTTATGGTGATTCATGGGGATTTAACCAACGAATATGGTGGATTATCTATGTCTCTTCTAGTTAGCTGGAGGGTGCACCATACTGTGAATAAGAAGATGAGAAGATGCGCATATGTGCCACAGTCAAAACATGGTATCTGCTTCAAGGTCGTCCCATCTCGGTTTCATGGTCGTCCTATAATTGTTGCATAAATGCCATTACCCTCTGGTAAACGTTTACATAACTATGGGAAATCACCATTTCTAATGGGAAAATCCACCATTTCTATGGCCATCTTCCATAGCTACGTTTAATAAATGCCACGAAATCCCTATGAATGGTTTGATGACCGTCCCCCCAAGATTGGTCTACAATCCAACTCTTGACGTGGCACACATATACGAAATGCAGCCATATATCACCATCAAGGGTGATTTATTTTCTTAAAAGGGGAAGCCCAAGTTGTAATGCGAGTTGTGAACGGAAACCAATTGAACTTGCTGGATATTGTTTTAATTTGGTTGTAGCTGGCCAACTAAGATGGGAAACATCTCCCAGAATCTACTGTCAGCCTGGTGACTGAAATGCAACCCCCGCAGTGTTGGGTACGCCCGTGATTTACCAAAGGCATAATGTGGTCAGCCCAATAAAGAACAATGCCCACAGTCACAACAAATGGGTGGTAGAGTTGGGTCTACCACATGAAGCGAATTCACTCGAATCGTCTTTGCCTCAACAGCCAGGATATCAATGAAAAAAACTAAGCCATGACAGCAATAAGCCATTTACCAGTCGAAGGACGTAACTGATTACTCAAGACATCTCAAGACTACTACTTAAGATTATTCACAAACAAGATGACTCACACAAGACCATAAACTGTCAATTGGAATTATTGTGAACTATTGACTGAGTCACCACTACTCAAAGAGTGCTACACTCGGGTAGTATAACTAATTACGCAGAATCACCACTTTTTGTTTATTTAAATCATCTACAAACGGGCCATGTTCGATTTTTTGTTGACTAAATCCTCATCAATCAATAAAATCTCATCAAATCCCATGAACCCCCCCTTTGATCTCTGTGATTTTTGTTAAGCCACCATTGAGCCACCACAAGCTGTTGAGGTTGCTACACCATCCCAGCTCGGCTCCCCCGCCTGTTGCCAAAGTCCTGTCCAATTTCACTAGGGCCAGGATGGCTATGAAATAACTGCAGTTTTAGAACTAACAAAAAGCAGCAAATATAAGTGCAGGTAATCATCCAACTGTAGATATGTTTCGCGTTCTAGGGTTAGATATTCCTAATTTCACATCCCCAATATATTCCCATGTCATATTCTCAGCACTGGCCTGGTGCTGGACTTGCTGGTGCGGATGTTCTCCAGCAACTGCATCACCTGGTGGCTAAATCCCCACATCAGCGGGCCACAATATATCCACAATAGCTGGGATTTGTGGATGTTCATCCCATAAGAAAATGATAGTTTACTGATGTAATGATATAAGAAAATGTGATATAAAAATGATATGGGATGATATGTGATAGTTTATGGATGTTCATTTATGGATATCCACAATATCATAAGAAAATGTGGTTAACTATGGTATTATGATAGAATAATGATGGTATACTGATGTACAATGATAGCTTACTGATGTATAAGGATATGTAATGACAGGATAATGATAGTATAATGATGCATAGATTCATCTCTATATTTACTTGAAAGTGGACAAAGTGGGACAAAGTTGCTATTTGATCAGTCTGGGGCTTCTGTGGACAGAACTGAGTATCTCGCTTTATATGCTCAAACCTTTGCTGAAGCTTGCACTTTCAACACATCTGCGGAAACTCTTATATTCGAAACTGTGGATGCGGTAGAAATACTAATACACATGTTTTGTCCTATCAGCAAATCATACATATATAATGTTGATACTGTGGATTGGAATTGCAATTCACAATTCCAAAGTGCGTGGTATCTTGTGGAAGGGCTCATGCAATATCTGCTGCAGCTACTGCACATACACTGATATACAGACATTTTATGTAATATATACATCACCGCACGTGAATTAGAGTTACAATACCCTTATGATCACATCATCATCATCATCATCATCATCATCATCATCATCATCATCATCATCATCATCATTAGACGTCTCTCAAAACACCAACTATGTAGATCTAACAAGGACCTTCTCACCAGAACTCAACATCTCCATCCTATCTGGGCAAATTGTATAAGTCATAAACCAAAGATCTTTTATGTTGGCACGTGTTTGTTAAAGACTCCTCCAAAAATACCCATCATTGGCTTCGATCATTGATATCCTTGTGAGGTCCTTTCAGCTTACCGAAGAATGGCATCCATTTCCCATGCCCATTGCCGGCATCCCGCACATTGGCTGGCGAGAAGAAGTGGGTGCCCATGACTCTGGAAGGATCCTCGTCGGGCTTCGTGCGCCCGAACGATCCGAAACGCGAGGAGGATCTTTTACAAGGGGAAAAGATCAACATGCCGGTGGATAAATATATAAACGAAGTCCACCTAGATAGCTAAGTTGACGCACATAACTTGGCTAACGTTTGGGTTTCTGGAAAATTTAACTATATATGGATTATATAGTGGCTGTTTGAAACCAACGTTTACATCACTGGGGCTTGACCTTGTATGGGGACTTACACCAGCTGAAATGGCTCTGAAAATGGGGCATACCGTATACCATCCAAATGTCCATTCAACGGTGAAGAAGCTGACCACATTCTCTGGTACCATCTGCTATCCGATTTTCAGAGAAATCCAACTGGGGGATCGTCAGCGATGTGATGATGCAACCGTTCATAGCTTTTCTTCATGGGAACGACTTGTGGGGAACCAGATGAACATCTAGCCAAGGATCAGCTTATTTTGGTGTTTTCAAAAAAGGCTACCAGAGCTAGTGGTAGAGGCCAGGAAGTCACGATGTCAAGTTGGGGTTGTATTTGAAATCCACATCTGGTAGGGTTGAAGAGTGACAAACCCCAAAAAGAATCTCGAGTATGGTTAATTTTGTCAATTGGAGAGGAAAACCATGGCGTCACACTTCGGGTCTACATTTTCGCATATCGATGCATATCGTATTGTACCCTAAACACCTGTAGACTATCAAACAACAGAAAACATTCATAATTCCAAGAACCTGACCCAAAAATGCAAAACAACACACAAAGCTACTACATTGATGTAAGTACATATGTATCACATATGCTGCTCTTGTTGACATGCGTCCTCCCTAATTCTAAAGGATAATCATCATTTTCATTCATTTTCCTCATTTCTTCCTATCAAATGGCTTTTCTGTTGGAAATCCGTCCTTTTTGGACAAACCCATCTTGGTGATCGTTGATACCCTGATTAAAAAAATCGGTTCACTTGTAGTAACCATTGTGGTGAATCCATCTGCATCTCCCACAAATGCTGAGAAACTAAGGGCATGGATACGATCCCATATGTGCCATGGTCAAAAAATATGTATATATATATATACACATATCCACCCCACAATGGGAATCCTTACGATGGATATGTATCTGTAGATATACATAAGTTAAGCGCTCTTCATGGAGTGATGACCGTCCCCAAAGATCAGTATATCATCAATCTTTTGGCCCTTTGGCCATTGCAAATGTGACACAGCAGCCCAATCCCAACTTTGACAGCAAAAACCGCTCGGCTGCACCTTGAGCACAGCAGCAATGTCATCCTCAGACGTGGATCACATGCGGTGAAGATTTTCCCAAGAAACACAGGGAGAAGATACCTTGATCGCCAAACATGTGGTTGATTTCCAGCAATGGGGGGTACTTCACCAAGTGAAAATGGGATGTTATCCAGCAAAACGTGGGATTTCACCGTCAATTTTTTCAGGTGGAAGCACAGATTGACTGGTCATGCTTACTCCTTAAACTTATCAAACCACAGAAAGTGTTGAGTGCCCATTCTGACCCCATACCCAAACAGCCAAGGCCTGATGTTGATACAGAGGTTGTGCCTATATATAATTATACAATAGTACTACATAGTACTACATAGTAAACCCCAAAAAGATGGAAAAGTCAATTCCTACTAGAATAGTGGCAAATTACTTGTCTATCTGTTCGGGGATACTACATACATAGATACATACATGCGGTGGATATAAGATTTGTAGTCACAGCCACCCAGCAGATTCCCATAAATATCAGAAACGGGTCAACCCTTCAGATGTTTCCAAATCATGCACACGTCACTGCACTGTACATGCATTACAGCATACTGCCACCCCCAAAATCACGTCTATATGTAGACGGAAGAGCAACTCAAAAATGTCACTTTCTCAGAAAAGTAGAATGTGTCTCAGAGAAAATTTACAGCAAACTCTTATCATTGAACGCAAAAAACATGGTTTTCTTGTCGCTGGGGTTTGTCTGAAAATAGGATATTCCAAATCCATTAATGTAACCTCACCAACTATAGCAACTATTGTGTATATAAATATGCATCAATTATTGTCAATTCAACTATACGGGTGTATCCAAAATAATACGCTTTATGAGTCTATAATTACATGTTCTGTGAACGTTCCCATGTTCCCATTTTAAGTGTGTTTTTTCTTTGTTTTCATATACACCGAATTCGTATACCAGTTGGCTATATACACATGAATATGTACGTATATGTCCCATGTATACCATTCTATTCCCATTACATTGTATCATTATATATATATGTACAACACATGTAATATATATATATATGCCATTTTCACTTTGGACAACCCACCGTTCACTACAAAACTCTCCCATAAATCAGCGCAAGGCACAATGTTGAGACCGCTGGTGTTGGTGCAGATCAGGCAATCCTTGGTGCCCCGCGGTGCAACCCTCGCCGCTACTGCGGTGTTCTCCGGTGGCGGAGAAGTCAACGACAGCAGAACGGCAGGACAGAAAGATCACTATATCTTGATCACTGGTTTGGTTTCAGTTTGACAATTTACTGGAAACCGGTGTTTTGACTCCCAAATAGATGAGGTGAAACCTTTTTCAAGTGTAAGCTTGACATGTTGCTTCACTTGACATCCTGTCAATTTGGGTTGCAGAACTTAGGCCCATAGCCACTAAAAATGAACAGCATTCAACAGAACGCATCCCCAAATTGCTCCTACACTCATGAACAATTCAATCAGAGCCGAACCTCAATGGTGACCTGCCCTATGGTAGGTTAGTAGATGAACTGTCCACTGGATTCAGGGCAATTTGGGAGGGATCTGTGGATGGAATGGAAGCATTTGGTTCATTCTCTTATATCCCTGGTAGCTCAAACCTATTTCTGCATATTTCTGCTATTCTCGACTGAAACCTGATGTCCTTTGGCCGAATCCCCTTCACTAATGCATAGCTGCTTGTAGCTTGGACAACAATACATCTGTGCTTGGAAACACTTACAAGTTTGTTGGCTGAACACCCACCAATTCTGGCGTTTATCCCAAACTTGGCTCATTTCCCAGATTGTTTGTTGCGGAAAAACTTCTGCAACCGCCAAGCCATCCTATTTGTGCCGAAGCGTCTGGCTTGGTGTTAGCCTCAATCGCCAAAAAGACCTGACGCGGGTCGACCGCGGGGAATGATGTGCCGGTCCTTCATTTTGGGGCCAGGTGAAATTGGATGCCATCTAGCATTGCTAACCTTGAGGAAAACCGATATATATATATATATTATACACATAAATTAGGAAATCCTATACATAATTGTATTGAATTTCAACTGCACATGAGTATATGGATATATACATGTAAATATATTTAATGGTTATTATTCGGATGTGTTTTAAATATTATCCACATTGTTAATTTAGGTATGTCCCTACGTACCATATCTCGTGAACCTGGAGACTTCGGTTATACGAATATAGCTGCCCCTACCCGGCGACCTCCTTCTTCAAGTCCATAATCTCAGGCACCGCTTCCTTGGTACTACCGAGCAGTTGGCAGGTTCTGCGCTGGCATTTTTTCAATGCAAAAGATGGGGGCCAAATAGTCTGATTTTTGCTGAGCTTAAGGCTGATTTGCAATACTTCAACTAGATTCAACTAGGGGATCTCTTTTACGAAAATCTTGCTACATACTTCCGATTCTGGTTGTTTTTTTCAAGCGATTTGCAGGCGATTCATGCTGCGGGCCAGGTGGCTTCCTCTGTGATAGTTTCAGGTAATCTAGGGTGGCAGTCGCACATTCTTATTTTGAATGGCTAAGTCATCTACAAATGGTTGTTGCTTCCACTATCATCTTGGATTGAAAGGGGGTCATAAATGGGTGTTCCTCTTAAACATTGTGGGCCTTCCAACAACCCATGTACGTTTCTTGGTCGGGCAAGGAAGGGTGTGAAAGCTACCCAAACCTGCAGATGTGTCGGTGTCACTTGAAACTGGCTGTCAACTTGGAATGAACGATCCCTCTGTACAGGTCAATGGTGAACACATGTAAATCTGCAACAAGTCCCACATGTATATCCCCATGAATCCCCATCAAATCCCAGCAAATCCCCTCTAACCCGTAGATTGTCTCTCTAAAACATGCCATGCTACTGGGGTCCTTAAGTTAAACTTGGACCAGCATCAATGACCATGTCCACATCCTTGAAGTCCGCATAGTCCCTGCGGGAAGATGAACCGTTCAGTGGAAAAAAACAACGCTCAGTTTCTGGAAATGACATGGAAATTCAATGGATTTTGGGGTGGAGTTCAATGAAATGAACGTGGAATTCAATTTATCTGTTTTATGAGTTTTATGTGTGAATGGAAATTCAGTGGATTGCTTGAGAACAACTTGCAGAAAACCATGGTGAATTGATCCGCAAGTGTAGGATATTCAACCGCGAATTATTTTCCATCATCCAACCTCTTGGAGGGTGTCAGGAATTATCAGAGAATGCTTGAAGATAACGATGAAGATATTATTAATGGCCAGGTAAAAAATGATGATACACATCTTTGAGTTACATTTTCAGCCTTTCATAGTTTCACAGTTTCTTGGATGGAATTGTATTACATCACATTGTAATCCCATCCAATCCCCCATCCCATGGTCCCAAATATGCGTAGATCCATGTGAATCCTGTACCAAACCATGGTTTCTGGGTGTGTGGGGATCATGTGAGACTGGGCCGACCCTACAACAAATGGGGCACAAATCCTTGGATGAATACTCAAGATGTACCAGCACATACCTTATTTCTTATAATATCTTATAATATACATCCTCCAGAAACCATGGTTTGATAGGGGATGAAATCACATATTTGGGACCATGGGATAGGGGTGTTGAATATTAGGGGGATGGAATTAATTGGAGTGATTCAAAAAATGACACGATATCCAAATCTGTTCTCAACAAACATGGTTGACGTCCTGCTTCTCTGCCACCCTTGAATATGTATTGGTGCAAGTAGGTATTGCAATATATTGTCATATAGTGAACACATTGTTCAATATTGTTACTGTATATATTGTGATAAAATGTGATCAATGTTGCTATATATATGAGAGTTTGTTGTTGTATACTGTTTTACTGTGAATAATACTACTATATCCATTGATCATTGATCATGTCCACTTCAAACACCTGTTTTGTAACCCCCGGCATCAGGACCAAGGTGCAGGGAAGGTTTCAGCAAGCCTTAGCAGTGCAGCAAGATGAACGGCAAATCAAATTGGTGCAACACCCAGCGGGGAAAGCATCTACCAATAGTGGCTAAAAATATCGAATAATGCCAAGGTGGGATTAATAAACCCCCTAGTAATGGTTAATGTCAACCACTATTTGGGGAATCCTCCATGATTAATAAACCATGGTATATTAATCCCACCTTGACATTAATGGTTGATAATGGTTAATCATGATGAATATCTATGATTACGCGCAGGCTCCGTGGTTTGCCCTCCGGGGTTTTTGTTTTTTTTAACCAACCATCAATCAATAGAGGGGTTTCATTTACAATTACGCATACTTCAATTAGGGTTTCATTTAGGGTTTATATAAGATATTATAAATTGTAAAATTCCCCGGTCCCATGGAACAACTACGCATACTTCAATTAGGGTTTCATGTAGGGTTTATATAAGCTATCATGAATCATAAAATGATATACATCATGATATACATCATGTATCATATCATGATATACATGATCTTGACGTGGACGACAAGATCTATTACGAGTCACGGGCAAACCATAGGGTCTTGCCGTATGATTAGCTATGAGGGTTTCTTAAGGCCTGGGGGATCCCCAAGACCATGGGTTTCAATACGAAGTCATGGTCTAATGAGGCTAATGACTTGGATGATTTGGGGTAATTACACCCATTTCAATGAACCTCCAATTAGATTCAAAGTTGCCCTGCTGAACCATATTCAGTAGCATTCAGTTCCACAACTGAACATGTTTGTTTGTTTCACTATATGTGTTTTCATTGCCATGAGTATGGCACCAACGGACCCACAAGTGGTGTGTCATCTTTGAAAGATTCAACAAAAATACAAAACATAGTGGAATATACCCTCTGGTTATTTAACATAGCCATGGAAAATCCCCTATAAATGGAGGTTTTAATCGGAAAATCATCCAAAATTAACAATTTTCCATGGCTATGTTAAATAACCAGATGGTAATAAAAGATACCCCATTGCTTGATGAATTTCCCATTAAAACTCCATTAGTTCTGGGATTTCCCAGCCACATTTGAAGACACCCTGCTGGGAAACACTGCTTCACCTGTCACCACTGCTGGTGAGGGGCCCATGTACTCCTTGAATTTCTCCTTGCTCAAACGTCCCTTTTTCGCCTGCCACCATCGGCGCAAACTGAATTGCATATTGGACAACATTTCAACAAACGCATACACATACACAATTTTGTTTGCGATCTTGATTTCCATTGTCGCCTTGTTTGGAACCAAACCAGCTATATGATGTTGAAACATGTTCTACTAAGTCGAAAAAAATATGGTTTGGTCTGGGTCACAAACACGTACTGCAATTGCTGACAATTCAAAATAACAATATGGATCAATATTGTATTGTATTTGATTTCCAAAACAATTTATTTTTTCAGTTTTTTTTGAAATGGATGTGTCTGAAAATGGGGTATACCGGTATACCCCTCAAATAATCATTAAACAATAGGGATCATGGTGATTAGTGAATGGACTTGGACTATCCCGAACGATTTGAATTGCTAAAAACCGGGCACCCCTACATTTGACTAAATTTCAAGGTATATCATCATGTTCCCTATGAAAATGGCATTTTCGGGAAAGTATATTGACAATTTTCAAACACACCGATATGGATATGGGTATGGGTCAAAATGGGGCACCCCAATATTTGAATGGTTATATAATCCTAACAATAACCAAGTCATGGTTCCCGAGGTGTTTAATTTTGACCCATACTCAAATGATAGAAACCCATCATGGCTCACCGGTGTGGCCGCGCCTGACCGGCCCACATGGATTCGATCTTCTTGACGCCAGCATCCAACCACTCCTGCTTGGCATCCTGGCGCTGCATCACTGCTTGGGGCAAGGTACCTTCAGAAGTGGTTGGAAAATGGTTGGCAAACCATGACTTACCCTCTGGTAAACTAACATAGCTATGGAAAATGGCCATTTATCATGGGTTTTCCCATTAAAAATGGTGATTTTCCATAGGTATGTTAGTTTCCCAAAGGGTCTATGGATATTTACTGGATACCTGATGGTAATATAATTGGTTGTCTATAATTGGATGTATACATCTATAATTGATATAATTGAACAGATGTGAACAAGTATCCGTAAATAAACAGCAATGATTTGGGGATATTTGGGGTGATGGATATGTCTGAAAGTGGTGAATTCTCCCAATCATGCATAGTTCATGAGGAACATGGCAATTAACCGTCTTCCCCAAACAACCATTTGGTATGTAGAGATTCTTCACTACCAAGGCGCATCAATAATTTATTTGTGGCTGTTTGGCAGGGTTGTCATGCGCCAGCGGTATGTTGGAAACATAGGTTCCAAAGGGGCTACGAGTTGGCTGGATGGTGGGCCGCTAAAAGGAAAAAGCTGCCAGGCTCGTTCTAAAGCCCGGACAAAAGCAGCTGCTCAGGGTTGATCTAAAAAAAAATATGTGCCCCAGGGTTGTTGCTTTAAGGGAAAGACCAGGTGGTAAACCAGCGGCAGGAAGGGCGCCACATGCTAGAGCAAACGCGTAATCCCCGCCGCAAGGGCCAAGCTGCTGCGCCTGCTGCTTGGCCCGTGCAGCGCCACCAAACTAGCGCTACCAAAAACTAGCACCATGCCCTCGAAAAATCTGCTGCGATTCACGTGTTCCCATGTGACATTCCTCCGTGGGTCCTACATTCCATTGCAGATGGCTGGCACGACGTGATCGAAGTATGCCGTAACTCGGAAGTTTCTAAAAAAAGCCCGGCCGATGCGGGGCGGAAGTTTCCAAGCCTCCACATCACATAGTTCCATTTGTTGGTGCTGAAGGGTTTTCAACTGAAGATTGTGTTTCTGGTTTTACTTGAATCTTGCAACCATATACCTCTAGTATTGAATCCCTCCACATGGTGCCAGAAGAACGAGCAGATCCAATACTCAGGGTTCAAAGGCTTCAGGCTGGTTACATCCATTGGGACTCCGTTGGCCCCAAAAATTTGTGCCCCAAAGAATTTTCATAGGCCCATAGGCCTTCAAACGCTGGTTCTGGAGGGCTAATCTTAGGGTCCTGGGATCTGTAGTGAACATTTATGTGTTGATATGGATGTATAAAAATTGAGAACTCCTCCAAGAATAACAAGTTGTAAACCTATCCTTCTATGAGTAAAACCAGTCTTTGACCTATCCTTTTCCGGGTCGATATGGATACTATCCCCGTCCTTCACTTTTTGTTGTGAAGAATATTTTGAAACTGCCCCCCACACTGGAGTTATCCCTTCTTTGTGACTCATCATTGTTGTTCCCTTGTGGATGCCCGAGGCTAATGTCCAAACTGCGGAGCCCTGTTAGATGCAAAAATTGATCTAATCATATTCAACACAATTGACCCCTCATGAATGCTCTGATGTCGCTAATTTCATCAAAATGAACCCCCTCAATGCCCCAATACAGCTTACGCAATTGAAACAGATTGAGGATTGATGTCTGGTTAGTTCGTTAATGACAGATTTCGGCAACCCTTAAAAACCTGCTGACCCTGTAGACCTGTTGGGGGTATTCATTTATTTGGGGTAGCCATTAATCTACCATTGCAATGGGAAATCAATCATTTGTAGACAACCAAGCTAGTAAACATCGGGATTTCCAGCCTGCCATGTTAGATTGGTGGAAGTCAATGCCACATTTTTATGGATAGCCTCTGCTAACTTTAAATAGCCATGGAAATTTAGACATTTCTTTGCTGATTTCTAGATGATCTGCCGATTTCCATGGCGAATGTCCACGGGTAGATTCCCCTCTGGGCATCTCTTCAATGTGCGTTTTCACGTGAAAATGAGCACTATTGGACCTTGTATGACCTTGTCCAAAGTTGCCGGGAGGCAAGTAAGAACTGCATGGAGGACTGAAAACTGAAGGCATAATCATCCCGGTGGATGCAACTGGGCTTGGCTAGGCAGGCTTGGCTTACAGCATCTGGATCTGGTTTGTGTCCTTTGCCAAGGCAACTCGAAAAAAAAGTCCAGCACATATTAGGGGGGTTTTAATAAACCCTTAATAAAATGGGGGATCCCCAAAACATCCCAAAACCATGCGTTTCCAACAACAAATATTGGCGAATTTCGCCGAGACTATGGGTTTCCAAAAACACAAAAATGACACAATTTTGGATGATTTGGTGTATCCAAATTTCAGGAACCCCCCCGACCGGTATCTTCCACCGGTGTCACCCTGGGAACCGCTGAAGAATAGCAAGTGGATACGGTGACAAAGAGAAATGCAGTATGCACTGATTCTGGATGAAACCATGGTTTAAAATTTAACCAGTATTTTCTAAAATATCTTGAAATCACCCAGGTCTTATTTTTTGGATCTAGCTTTGTCCAACTTCTGAACAGCTCAAGAATGCTGACCCAAAAAAGAGTGGATGATGTTGTACCTGGGTGATCTAGAATCACAAATCCCAAACTTGTTTCGAGCTATTCAAGGTCAAGGTCGTGATTCGTGATGGTTCCATCTTCTGGCGAAGCTGAGGTCCCCCCCACAAAAAAAATGTGGATGTTTTTCTGCTGTGATCCACCATTCATCTGGCTTCATTAGAATATTAACGGGATGATATAGTGGGGATATAACGGAATCTATATTCACATATATATATATATATACGATATATATATACATAGTATATAGGTATATATACATATATATATATACGATATATATATATATACATATATATATACATATATATATATACATATATATATATACATATATATATATATCGTAAATAGATATATACACATACATATAATTACAATCATGTATACTATATCATATAATATGTATATATATATATATACATATATATATATATACATATGGATAAATATATATACATGTATTTACAGTAAACAATGTGTCTTAACATCTCTGGCTGAATTGGAATAATTCACCAATCTCAAGAGTTTGAAAAATTGTGAGGATGATTCCCCCCGAACCAATTCTCAGTATTTAAAGAAGCGTCGCGGTGATGTGGGTGTATCTGGAAATAGGGTATACCTCTAATTATAGCCATTTAATAGGGAAATGATGATTAACCAGTGGGTTTAGGGGTGCCCTATTTTCCATGTACTGATAGCTAGATAGATTGGGGATGGGTCATCTATAAAGTCATTGAAAAAATGGTAGATTCTTGACACATGCCACTGGATACCAACAATTCCCTTTATATAAATCAATCATGGAATCCCATTGAATCAATCATTACATACCACTAAATCAATCATCAAAATCAATTAGTCATGAAATGCCATAAAATCTATCATCAAATGCCAATAGAATAATTAATCATCAAATACCCTTAGCTGAATCATCAAATACAATTAAACTGTTCATCAAATACCATTATATAAATTATCAAATACACTCACCGAAACAATCATAAAATGTCATTAAATCTATCACCAAACGCCGATAACACTAACAACCATCGAATACCATTGAATTAATCATCAAAGACAATGAATCATTAAGTCCCATTAAATCAGTCACAAAAGCCCATCAATGTAAACCCTAAACACAAACAATCCACTCTCAAAATCACTATATACATATATACATATATATATATATTTATACATATATATATATATACATATATATATATATAGCATCTGGTTATTTATCATAGCTATGGAAGCCATGGCCCATTGAAATAGATAATTGAAAAACTGTTTTTACCAATGAAAACATAGTGGTTGACCAGTTCGCCACGTTCCATAATGATAAAACCATTAAAACCCATTAAATCACCATCAATTCCCATGAAATCACCATCAAATCACATTAAATCCCATCAAATCCCATTAAATCACCATAAAATCCTATCAAATCACCATGAAATCCCATCAAATTCCATCAAATCCCATCAAATCCCATCAAACCCCATCAAATCACCATCAAGTATCAAACCACCATGAAATCCCATCAAATCACCATCAAATCCCATTAAATCCCCCATTTAGACCCCCCGTTATACTGTCAATTAGCATCGGCTCAACGGCTGAAATCTCAACCATCACCAAACATGGCTGGCCTTCAACACGACAGGGACGCCTTTCTGGATGAAGCACATCGCCTCACGGCTTTCAGTCATGGCATATCCCCATAATAGCTGGATGTTTTACCATCTGGTTATTTAACATAGCCATGGAAAATGGCTAATTCTGGGTGATTTTCCCATTAAAACCTCCATCTATAGGGGATTTTCTATGGCTATGTTAAATAACCACAGTGTATGTTTTTTTTTTTCAAACTGAATGGTTTCGGGGTACCACCATGACTATCCATGACTTCGGAAACCAAACCAAGAAGGGAGCTTGAACCATGAAACATGGGATTTCACTGTGGGAAAATGTGTTGAACACCATGTTTCAATGGCTTGGTGTAAGGGAAAATCCTAACCGGAAACCCTGGATTTGCCAGCCAAATATCGTTTTTTGTTAGAAAAAACGTGTAAAAGCCACTGGGGTATAGTCCATCCCAGTTGAAAAAACATGACTGTCCCACAAAAAAGTGTATATCAACAACTGCGTTTAAAGACTAAAAACTAATAGAGTCCAAGGATCTAATATATAGATTTAAATTCTACCCTTGAGGCCTTGAGGCTCAGAATTTAGTTCTCCCCCCAAGAAATTGGCCTCCCAGGAACCCTGGAACGTATGAGGGTTTCAAGAAACGCAGTCCGCACAAAAAAGTGGAGATGATGCGCGAGATGATCACGGACGGGATGATCATTGCAATCTGCAGATTTTTATACCCAAATACCTGAAGTCCATGGATGACATGGGGATGGGTCAAGACCTATGATTATCAAATTTAATGGGATGAACATCCATAAATCCCAGCTATGACTTGATGTGAACAGAAGGTACCAGGGTTTTGACTTATAGCCACATCGAACTACATCTCCGAATATCTACAGGCAAAAATTGGAGCCCGATTCAGAAAACCACCATGTTTAACATTCCATTTAAATATGGGTCCATGTACTCAGCATTGAGAAAGTCAATGTGGTAAATCCAAGTAGAAACCAGGCCCAATATTGGCATCAATCTAGTTAAATTTGGTTAGATTTCACTAATTCACTAACCTGAAAATGTTGGAAAATCTATGGAAATCTATAAAAATCTATGGAAATCTACCCCTGGAAACTTCCCTCCCGTGACGTCACGACGTGACATGAACTCCGGCGCGCTGAGATCCCCAACAATGCCGCCACCTGAGATCATAGCGAAGCCATTGACGATTCATAGTTTTAGATAGTTTTCTTCATTAATATGATATACCCTGTGGTAATTTACCATAGCTATTGAAAATGGCCATAGAAATTGTATATAGTCCCATTAAACATGGTGATTTTCCATTTTTGCTATGTTAGTTTAAAATTTACCAGAGGGAATATTATTCTTCGGAAGAAGTGAAGAGTTTGAAGACCTACTCAGGGCTGGGGAGTGACGCTGCAATCTGGTCTTTCTTTGGCTTGTGATGCTGGTGTACCTAGATCTGCATGATTTGGACTAAACATGTAGTGTTCACAGGTTTCGACATGTTCAATAGAAAACCAATCTGTACACGGATATCATTTGGATGATTTTCCAGAAAACCAAGTTCGATTAGGGAGGATAGTTTCGTGAGACCAGAATAGACATCGAATCTTACTTGTTTGAGGTACTGCTCAAAAGGCTATGACAACAAAAAAATACACCCCAAGGAACTGCATACAACATTAATGTCAAAATATTCAATTCTAAGGTGCCCATGTTTGATCATGTTTGCCCCTCAGAGATAGAGCCCCCAAAATATATAGCCTTCTTCAAAGTCCACGTGGCTTTGATCCAAAATAGTGGGAAACCATCAAACATCCCTTGGTTCAGTGCTTTCCCCATGAAAGGTGCTATAAATTGAAGCATCCGGTATCCCCATTCCTCACTTCAGTTGAAGATTGACTTCTCCAACTCTTGGGTCCCAGATACCCATCAATCCGGCGCCCAGAATGCCAATCTTCTTCCTGTAGCAGCGGTGGGATCTTTCGGGGACATGGAACGCTGATTGTTGGGCTAGTTTCAGGGAAAATCTGCTGGAAACCATCGTTGTTGCTCTCAAATACAATCAATTGTTTATGAATTGTATTTATTTATATATATATATATATCTATGGTCTGGTTCTCCCTTCGTTCAACTCTGGTTTCCACCCATCCCCAGGATACCATTCTCAAATGAGGAAATACACCTCACATACCCATGATGGACTCCAAAAATCTTGTGATTGAATCACCATCATGGTTCGGTCATGTCCCCATCTTCCTACTGAGAAACCCTCCCTTGGCTTCTTACTTCTGCTCCATGTTGGTCATTCTCTCAACCTGTCTTTGTCAAATCTTTGTTTTCTCTGAATTTACATCCGACTTCTACTGGGTACAAGTTCAACCTCAGTTGGACAACTCCACATTTTTGAGAATATGACTAATGTGGGTAAAACAATGCCATAAACCGCCCATTTGGGAATGGTTGGAATCCGACCTATCTATGGTGAGTCATTGGGCCATTGAGGGTGGTTTATAGTTTTGTTTTACCAACATTACGTGAAATGTCAGTTCAGGGTTGAAGATGTTTGAAATGGATCCCCATTTCGTGCGACCACAAAACCCATATTAGGCCAAGCGACAGTGGGGCCGGCTTCTCGTCGATGCCCGGAACCTGCATTTGTAAATAAAATTCACACCAAGGGGACCACACACTTTGTTTTCAGATTTATGACTAATCCCATTGTCCTAATATTCAACATCCTCCAAATGGTTCCAAATAAGTGTAAAGCCCCTGCTCAACCATTGTTTTTTTTGGGGGGTGTTTAATATTAGGGAGAAGGGATTAATGAGGGTATAAAACTGAAAAATGTATGGGGACTATCATCCAAATAGCACTTTAGAATTTGGATTTCAATATCCAACATGTATACCAGAACATGTTGACATGTTGTTCCTGAGGGTCCAGGGTGCGTCTGAAAATGGTTGGCTTGGTACAGCCCCAAATCGCCAAGAGGGAAAATGATGATCAACCATCAAATTTGGTTTTCAGACAAATCGTGACAAACCCAGATATTTGTTGGTCATTTGTTTTTCGGTTGGTCAATCTGGCATGACTTCTGGAGAGTTCCTCTCGAATCTCTTGAGAATATCCCGTATTTTTGTGCAAGCACTGTTCTCATGTAGCCGTGTCTGAAAATAGTGTAATCCCACGGAATCTTATCATGATTTCCCTATTTAGAGTCACAAAGTATTGTCAATTCTTTTATACTCCATTTTCAGAGAAACCCATGTTCAGCATGGTTCCAACCCCAGACTTGCTGGTCAAACAACCACCCTTCCCCACTTCACCACTTCGTTGACGCCTTCTGGGCCAAACGCTCCGACAAGAAGAGGTGTCTCAAGGCCTCGGGATGCAGATGGGCCTGTTCGGATCCAGGGAACGGATCCAAGTTGTGCTTCAGGAATCGTAACCTCCAGTAGATCGTGCCCATGGTTTCCGAAGATGATCTACAAATGATGCGCTACCTATGTCAATTTACTGGGAAGAATCTAGCTGTTGGGTGGTTGAGCCACCCATCCCAGAACAATACGACCATCAACTGGATGGAGACACAGATACAATCCGAAATCACCAGAGTTTCAATGTCGAGCAAGAACATGAGTTATCTGGAGAAATATCCAAGGTTTTATTCAACAATCATTTTTTCAAACAATTCCATGACATGATCTGTCGCGTCTGCTCAGTGACGCCCGGGGGAAGGAGAGACAGAAAGAAAGAAAGAGAAGGAGAGAGAAAGAGAAAGAGAAGGAGAGAGAGAGAGAGAGAAGGAGAAAGAGAGAGAGAGAGAGAGAGAGAAAAAAAAAAGAAAACAAGCAACCACGGCAGAGAAAACAAATAGCAGCAGAAGAAGCAAAGCATTGGGCAACGATTTGAAAAAGATCTGCCAAAACCCGCAAAGGAGCAACTAAATCAAAGAATCGATGCGACCCCCCTCCAAATGTTTCGTGCAAGCTAATGCGGACATTAAGAATACACTTAGCACAAATTGATGCGACTAAACCACTTGACTATCCCCATGTTGTGGGTAAAATCTTGATCAAGAACCATAAAATCCCATCCAAATTCCCACAAATAAAGTCCCATTAACCCTCCATTCATCAACCTATTTATCCCATTTCCAGTCGTTGAATCCCATCCCCTTTCGGAGCGCCAAAGTTACTGCAGATTCAACGGAGAAGACCAAGTTGGTGAACTGCTCCATTTCCACTTGCAGGCCCTATGGGACGAAAAGGTGACCCTGGGGCCCGGGTAAACTAACAAAACATCCCCCCTGTAATATTGATGTTAACCTGGGGGTGGGGCATTTTATAAGAAATCCCTTGTAAAAAGGCTATTAAGCTTAAAAAGTGAAAGTTGCCAAACACATTCGGACAATTATCGACAATGGTTGGTGTTCCACATCTACGTTACTTTGCACGAGGGTAAACAGAAAAAACATAGAATGAGTCTGTTGCAGGATGCTAAGAGTGATTAAAACTACGTTATATGATAGTGAATTACTCCTTCTCTCAAAAAAAAATGGGGTTGCTATACCGTGGTTAGAGCCAATAATATTATTTTTTGAGTGTGGTTTTCAACCGGTAATTTGGAGGATGGTTTATTATTGGGAGGGGCCTGTTGTGAGCGGCAGAAAATTGCATGTTTTTGGTAAATCCTAAGTAAAAATAATCCAGATATGAACAGATTGCACTTTTAAGCACATACNCTTTCCACCCAACTATGGACAAAAAATTGCCAAAAAACCAGAAGGTCAGGTGTTTATTAAGAAGCTCTTGGGTGAAATCTAGCTCCATGCCATCCCCATTCAAAACCGTATTTTTTGTTTAAGAGTCACCTTGTGAATTGTGTTACCCTTATTGAATGCAATGTAGTAGATCCATCAGAGTCAAGAGGTAAAGGATCATNNNAATATATGTGCACCTTAATAGCATTGATATAGCTGTATGAACCTTTCCACTATCCCTGGCAAAATATCACGTGTTTTTCTCAAAAATGCAGAATTTCCCGCAAAAGAAGTACAGCCTTCCTTGTAGTATGTAGCATGAATTTAACATATTGCATTCCTGTTCTAAATGTAATATTAAAATACGACTATGAAGCCTCCCCTGCTTGCAAAGAAGCATTTGCCATTCAAAACGTTAAAAGGAAACTCTTTTCAGTTACAAAAAAGTTGTTCGAATACCCCTACAAATTATAGAGGAATCCTTTAAAAGATGCAGCATTCCTGCTGAAAAAGGGCACTTTTCTTCCAAATGATATAGTATCCCTTCAAATAGGCAACAATCCTGCACCATATGTAGCGTGCTTTTTATTGCAGCCACTGTTTTNCTGAAAGTCCTGTAAGGATGACTATATTGCTTACAAATGGCAATTATTCTATCAGACAATATGGCATTCTTTGGATCAAAGAAGCCATGTTCCAGCAAACATGGAATAGATTTTTCTTGACGCCTGTAGTATTCCTATTGGAAAGGTTCAGTCTTCCTTGTTTGTTGCATTCTTAAGACCAGATCTTTCTCTAAAGGAAGTATTTCTTTTATCTGATATGAAAGAATTGAGCATTCTTCTTAGTCAATTGTGTCCATGATTTTGCAGAAGGCACTTCCCAAAATGATGCCTGACATTCCAAAGGAATTTCATATCCTTTCAGAAAGAGTGCTGCATATGCAAAAGGATTGCATGTTGGAATAAAGTGCAATTGTCTTAAGATAATATTGTATCACTCTGTATCTCACTCAGGGAGGTTATATTATTTCAAGAACAAAGAATATG
>BGPT01000041.1:359407-443325 GCA_003297045.1 Symbiodinium sp. clade C Y103
ACTTTGTTTGCTTTATTTTGTTTCAATTGTTGCGGCATTTTTCGAAAAGTGCCAAACCTTCAGAAAGCTAGATGAAATACAAAATTGCTCTCTGAGTATTTGATTTTATCCCAGTTTGGGGACAAGAAGGCCGGAACTAAGTGCCGGAGTCATGAAGTAGAAGGTTCTGATCTGGATTTATCAGGATTAATCCAGATTAATCAGGATCAGACCAAAACCTCGAGAAAACCAAAAAAAACAAAAGAACCAAAAAAAACAAAAAAAAAAAAAAACAAAGATTTGGCAACTAGTCCAGAAGTCAGAGTAGTTGTGGAAACATTGGGTTTTTTTGTTTTTTTTTGGTTCTTTTGGTTTTGGATTAATCATGATTAATCTTAGTGGCAATGAGACAGACCAGAGATGACCAGAGCAATGGGGTGCCAGACGCATGCTTTTTGTGAAGAGGTGTGCTAGAGTTTAGCTCGGAAGGCCTGTTGCAAGTGTGCATTTCATCATGGTGGTCTTCCCCAAAAGGTCGAAATCCACCGCTCACAACAGGCCTTTCCGTTATTATTAGACATACTTCATCGGATGTAGGAACTCAGTCTGTAGATTTCTGGGTCGGATTTGGGGTGAAAAGTAGAAAAAACGGCCATCTTGATCCGTTTTGTAAACAGGTCGAGCAGTGCCACAATCCTTGAAATGGTCGCGTGTGAAACCCCAAGTTCATCACTATGGTCAGTTTGAAGTGCAATGTATGTAAAACATTTATTTCTTGTTATTTAGGTATGCATACTTTATATGTATACATAAAATTAAGAGAACATTAAACAAAAGCGATACGAAAAACACCCCTGGGTTTCCAAAGGAAATGATTCTTCATGGTGGATTTTTCCACTTTTCTTCGTGAAGCAACTGAAAGGTTTAACCTCTGGTCATGTAGCATAGCTATAGAAAATGGCCCATTTATATACCTGTTAAAAACTATTATTTTCCACAGCTGCGTCTCAGGCGAGACCCTCATGTAAACTAAGATAGATGCGGTGCTTACCCACCATGAATGTAGATCATTGTCCGAATGGGTTTCCCCATGGGTTTCCCCATGGGTTTCCATGGTTTTCCACATCTTTGTGTATGTTTACCCCAGGGCAACCACAAGACCAATCAATTATTATCAATTAACCTCATCCAACGATTATCCAATTTCTCAATAAAAATTCCAGATTATCCATTAACCACCAATCAATTTGTACAATAACCAATTGGATAGTAACAATCGATTCGTTATATGTTTCAGTGATTGGGTATCATATATGTTGTTTTAATGCCATTAAAATAATGCCCAGCCATGATAATATTAGGTATGATAACATTAGGTATATTACATATAATTCCCAGTTACCGTAACTGGGAATTATATGTAATATACCTAATGTTATCATACCTAATATTATCATGGCTGGGCATTATTTTAATGGCATTAAAACAACATATTAGGTATGATAACATTAGGTATATTACATATAATTCCCAGTTACCGTATCATAGTATATTAACAACATTTGGTATAATAATCAGATATATCGGGTATAATAATCCCCAATAACATCAGGTATAATAATAATAATAATCCCCAACAATAACATCAGGTGTAATAATCCCCAAGAATCCCCAATTATTGGTATATCTCTCACAACACATCCTTTCGAGGCCTCTCGGAAGGACTTGTTGGAGCAAGCGGCCTCGAAGCACTTGATGATGGCCTTGGAGCGGAGGTAGGAAGGTGCCCGAGACATGCATGGAATGTTTCAATGGGTGTTCCTAGGGGTGTGGGTGTGTGTATTTATATATATATATACATATATTATACATATATATATATATTACATATATATATATATATTACATATATATATATATATATATGATATATATATATATATGTATATATATGTATGTATTATATATGTATATAATCTAACATCTCGTAATATGGTAATAGGATATCTTAATGGTTAAATCCCATGGGTACATAGTGGCTTGCATTATGAGATTGAACCATGCAAACTATGAGTTATACCAAGTAGCAATGGATAAAGACCGATGATGTTCCGTATTTGTTTGGGGATTGTCTGAAAAAGGGTCCCCCTCAGACCATTGGTTTCTTATGATTTTCCATCAATTTTCCCCTAAAACCATTGGTTTCTCACCATTCTCTCCATTAAATGGCTACGATTGCGGATATTCCCCATTTCAGACACACCCAGTTGGGAATGGATCAAAACCTACGATTTTCCGTACTTTTGGAGGGATGAACATCTATACATCCCAGCTATTTTGGGGGTGTTTTGACCCATACACATTTCAAAATCTTTCAGAACTCTAAATCCGAAGCGGGAACCAAGTCAAACCTTTTCCGGACCATAAGTTTCCCCCAACTTGTCAAGTGACTAGTAAAATTAGTCAAGTCAAACAGGGAAAGCAAGGGTCTCGGGGGGGCACCAATGTTTGGGAAAACACCCAAGGGGTGAAATCAAGAAATGAGCACATAGATGTTTCTTGAATTGGGGGCAAAATCAGACACCTAAACTGGGTACGTGGAGGTCCCCAATTCTAGGGAGCATCCAAATGAGGTGGACTTTCTATCCGAGAAAAGTGAGAAGGGGAACCTTTCCGAGTTTTTTTTCATATCACTGAAAGAACAAGTGCGAATGTCTTGTTGAAACATGTCGAAATCAGTTGATATCTAGTGGAACATGGCCATCAATGGATCAGTTGAAGAAAAAAACTCGGAAATTGATGCTTTGTTCAATGTCTATCAAAGCAATTATAAACTCCCATGAAACAGCAAACATATCTATGATCCCATGAATCACTGAATCAAAGGATTGCGGTTTCCATGTTTTTCCAGAAAATCTATCGGAAAACCTCAAACCTTTGCCGCCCGACGCGTGGGGCAATCATCAGAGGGGCCTTGCGCGGCGATGTTTCAAGATGTGGCATGCTCAAGTTACATGGGAAATATATGGGCTGTATATGGGAAAAATAATTTACCGATGAAAAAATGGAAAATGAATGAGATTTCACCAACAAATACGGGATACAATGGAATAGAATGGGATAGAACCAACAAATGTGGTTACATAGTGGGATACACATGCATATCTTATGTATGGAAAATCTATAAACATATATGGAACAAAATCAAAAATGCAATTCATGGGAGTATCACGTGGGGTATGGAACCAAAAAAAGGGAAACAGGTGGTGTTTTTTCATCTGTCCTGGGATCCAAACACAATGGGCATAATGTGTATAACAATATCCCTATGAAAATGGATGAGCATCCCACAATATGGGGGTTTCCTGAAATGGGGGTACCCAAAAATGAATGGTTTAGAATGGAAAATCCATTTATAAATGGATGATTTGGGGATACCCCTATTTTAGGAAACCACCATATGGATATAAACAATGTCTTGACCACGGCACAAATGGGCTTCGCCTTAAAAAAAAATGGCAAGTAACTGAGAAAATAGTGATAAACCAATGGATACTGGCACACCCTATTCAAATCAAGTTTTGGTCGTGACACATACCCTCTGGTAAACGTTTACATAACTATGGAAAATCACCATTTTTAATGGGAAATCCACTATAAATTGCCATTTTCAATAGCCAACTGTTAGTTTACCAGAGGGTAATGACACAGCCACCGGGTCGCCACAACGGGTCTCCCTGCAGCGTTCACGGCGGTGTTGAGACCCTGCTCCAAGCCGCCTGCGGCCACCATGAACCTGACGCCAGACGCGGGGCGATGATGCGTGAGCGCCACAGGGAGTCGTCTGGATGTTTTGTGATAATGTGTGTATATTATACATATATCTATATATGTTATACATGCATATAATAACTTATATATATATTATGTGTGCATTGTAATTGTATATAATTTGGTTGTTTATTTGTTGGTTTGTTGGTCGATGGTCTGTTTATTTGTTCCTGGTATGTAATGTAGAGGTTGGACATCACCTTCGATTTCAAGGTGTGGGGAAGTCCCCTGGGCACGAAGGGAAAATCTGGGGTTGTAACTACTAAAAACATGATCAGTGTGTTTTGGAAGTTCCCTGATTCTGATTTTCACCAATATCCAGATGAGTCAACTGCCCTCCTTTCTGGAGCTACTGAGCAGCAACAGAATTGGAAGCATGACACTTGCTACGTGTGGCTGCTGTCTACCTGGTTCAGACAGCCTCCGGTAATCAGACGTGGCTTTCTGGAAAATCCGCCATTTAGTTCGAGGATTTTCCCAGCTATAATCCACCATTTAGTTAAGGGATTTCGCATTGCCATATTTGATTGCCGGAAGGTACAGTACCTTCTTTTGGCAACACTTCTTACAGTAGACTTCCAGCATCATCTCAGACTCATCCCTTCAGCCACCAGAAGCCCCACAATCCATTGCTCACCTTTCGTTTTCAGAAGTTCTGATATGGTAAACCCAATCATGAACCATACCTCATCTAATCTGATCTACCATTTGAGGGTGTACTAAACACCATGCAATTACCCTGCAAACGAGTCTGTTTCTTGTTTGTCCACATCATGGACATTACTCCCAACATCCCAAAGTTCCTCATCCAGCTGATCCCATGTGGCTGATATTTGCGGTCGTTGGGGATGATTACCCCCATACATTCACCATCAATATCCTCTGGTAAACTAACATAGCTATTGAAAATGGCCATTTATAGTGGATTTTCCCATTAATAGCATGGTGATTTTCCATAGTTATGTTAATTTACCAGAGGGTATCCGTCCCATTATGCCATTAATATCACACTATATCACACTACAGCCCCATGACGATATCCCATCCCGTGATAATGGATGTTATCCCATAATATCCATGATATCGATACATATATTAAAGGGATATTGATATACATCGTCTAATTATCATCCATTCAATGTTGTATCACCAGTAATGTATTATTTGGGATAATAACATCTTGACTATCATGATACATCTTGATACTATTTTCACAATTACTTGATTGGGTTTGTCTGGAAATGCTGTAATGTATACCCGTAAATCGGTCATTTCATAGGGAAAATGAATGAAAATGAGAGTTTACCATGGGATTTTGGGGTAGCCTATTTTCAAACAAACCCAATGGTCTCCATGATCTTTCCCATGATATCCTCCATCCCATGAACATCCACCCTGCAACGCATAAGGCGCACCTGTTGGTCTTGTGCACCTCGCGCTTGGAGATGGGCGCAGGTGGATGGTTCAAGGCCCAGTCCGCCGCCTCCTCGATGACGTCCTGCGGTGCTGCGTGTTGGAAAACAGGGGAAAACCATGGGAAAAGGTGGGAAAATCACTGGAAGAATAATGCAAAACCATGGGAAAACATGGGAAAAGATGGGGAAAGTCATGGATTGAACACAAAATGACCTACAGTAAATGTTGGTTGAAATGATTGCATCCTTGGGTCTGGAACTTCTGGTAGGAAACGACCAATCTTTGGTTCCATCCCTATGGGTCTTCTTTTCCAATGGCCAATATCCATTCAGTGACAGAAAGCCGCAAAAGTTGAAGTTTGCAAGTAGAAAGAAATTGAGTGAAACAAGTGGTCCATCGGTCCTTCTTGGCAACTGCATCGATAATGCCATTCCTGCATCTGGGAGCTTCACGAAAAAGGTACCCTTTTAATGTGGCTCCTATAGCCTGACGGATGGATGCTTGAAAGGAGGATACATCCGTATCTTCTCTGTAAATGGGGGATAGGCCCCTACAATGATTGCGAAAATGGATGATTAACCAAATGATTTAGAAGCACCCAATCTTCAAACAAACCCACATTGTTTTTCCTGCGATTTAAGGAAACTAAGAGCATCACCAGTGGGATATGCATGATGAAGAAGGGGTATGATATGGTTATGACTTCAACATTGCTTACAGTACCCAGAGATGATGAATTTCAACAAGAAATCACAATATCTGTGGTCTCTCATTCCTCCAAAAATCACGAACACGATCGAACCTCAGGTTGGATGCCAGTTCAAGGATCCTTGTCGTTTGCCCATCTTGTCTCCAACATCTGAACGCGTTCTCCGATTTTGAGTTGCACCAAACAATATCCAGGGAAACAGTGAATTCAACAAAATGTGCGCAGTATGACTAATACTCATAGACTGTCAAATTCTTGGAATCAAGTTGCATTTGGTCAGAATCCCACGAAAATTCCATATTTATCCGTTTTATAAATGCGACACAATCCCAACAATTACGGTAAACTTCAGTTTCTCATGGAAACTCACACTAAAAACTCCACCCGAATCTTGGCCACCGCACTTTCGAGCAGCATCAGCCTTGAGCCTGGGCGGAGGCGCTGCGGAGGACTTTCCTGGTGGGATTCGGATGTACCTTGGGATTCTTCTGAAAGCTCTGTAACGTGGTAAACCATGGTATATCTGCCATAAATCATCCCCAAAATCACTATAAATGGATGGTATCTATCATCCTCAATTGTTAGGTTTTTTAATATGGTTTATTATTGGGTTGCCCACAGTGGGTGCAAATCAAGATCTCAGAAACGAACTTAGATTGACTGGTCATTTTAAGCAACGAAATTGGAAATCCCATGTTACCACGTAAATCCCGATTTTGCATGGTCAAATCTCAACTTTTCTTGGCAAAATCCCAAGTTCTCTTGGTGAAATCACCATTTTCTTGGATAAATCATCATTTTTCTTTCTAAATCACCATAGATCATCATTTTGGCTGGTTTAATCAGCATTTTTTTTGATGAAATCCCCAGCTAAGACACCCTATACCAAAAATCTCCGCTCTTTTTGCGCCGGGTCACGGCTTTCCCTGCAAGATCCTGAGCCACGGGGCCGACGGAAGGGACCAAGAGAAAGCATAGATCCACTACTACAGCAGTTGATAATGGATGATAATCAATTCCATGCTAAAGATAATATTGATAATGATAATAACAATAATAACACCAATACTAATTGGATGATCATAATGGATTTAACCATTGGATATAGATAGTGGAATTGGGATAAACACCAGTTATAGCAGATTATAGCAGTTTAATAGGAAAAATTATGATAGACCATTGGATTTAATAAGGATATATAGTGGAATATAGAACCCATATGATATTTTGGGTTTGTCTGAAAATAGGGTATACCCCCAATGGATTAGCCATGCCAAACGGGGATAATGAGGACTTACAAATGAATTTAGAGGTACACTATTTTCAGACACACCCATATTGGATGATAATAATTATAAAGATAATCAATACCATGATGTTGGATATTGGTGATGGTATACCATAATGCATTGAAGTATACACATATTAAGCCTGATATTGGATATTACAGTTATTAGAGATGGTACACCATGGGTTTAGTATAGAAATATACCATAAAGATCCATAAAGATATCACAAAGCACTATAGATTTTACTAGCCATTGAACATTCGATGGTATAATAATAAGACATGTACCATAATAGCATGGATCCCATGCTTATATCAATATGGTGTAATATGAGGCATCTAGATATTGGTATTCTGAAACCATAAACTCATTAATATCGATATCTACTAAACCATAGATGAAACCATAGATACCTTGTGCAGGGTGGTATTCAATATGAGGGGGATGGGGATTAGCCAACTCCAAACTGGAACAATCTTCACCTGATTTATTTGATCTCCTTGTTGTATTGGAGTGGTGTTTTTTTTGGATCATGTCCAATCTTAGATACCCTGCAAATAAGCTCACAGTTCACGTGACTAGTATACGCAAAAGATTGAAGAATGTACACTATTCATCCACGCTATCATGTGGTTGGGAAACTCTCCGTAATTTCCTGGCTTTCCATTCGAAAAACGATCAATACAGGGAATATGGATAGCCATTCCAAAAACCAGTCGGAACGATTGGATCGCAAGGCTAGGAGTGTATGTTGTGGATAAACAGTAAGAATTCACCAGCCTGAAAAACATCGGATACCCTCTGGTGAACTAACATAGCTATTGAAAATGGTGATTTATAGTGGTTTTTCCCATGAAAAATGGTGATTTTCCATAGCTATGTTAGTTTACCAGAGGGTATTTGGGAAGTCGATTGGGGATAGTTCCCCCAAACCAGTGATGAGGTCTTTGTGACTTTTTCCAGATCCATATTCATCAATATTCCTGATATCACCAGCATACCACCATTTCTGTTGCTTGAGTCACCATTTGTGATGGTTCAACCACCGTTATAATCATTGTCACCATCAAAATCTGGATCATCCCCATTAATATTCCTACAATCAAATCCCCATTAGTGATCATCCAGATAATCAATAATCATTGTGATTAATTGATTATATCCCAAACAAACATCATTCACTATCCATTAAGGTTCCATCAATATTCCATTAGTATTTCATTGATATTCCATTATATATGTATTATCCATTGTTATCCGTTATTACCCCAACAAATTGTGCTCAATCGCAGCCCATTTCCCTCCGCCCAAGTCTCATCTGCATGGCCGTGGGCAGAGGCGCCACGCGAGGCAAACGCTGAGTGCCCTGGCGGGACCCCAAAAAAACCGGGATTTTGACCTGTGAAAGGTGGGGGGAAGTTGATGAAAACTTGAGATTTAACGTGATTCAATTCAACCATCGCAAATTGTGAATTTTAGTATCAAACATGGAAATTGAACCATCAAAAATAGAATTTAACCATGACAAATCATGACAAATGATGATATAACATGATTTTAATATCAAAAACGTTGAATTGAGCATCAGATCTTCGGATTTCAGAGCATCAACACTTGAGGTTCAACTGTTCAACCATGAAAAGTTGGGATGTAACAAACAAAATGAGCAAGTAACCATCAAAAGTGAGGATTTGGTTCGGAAACATTGGGAAATTCACCGGATGTCAGGTGTTCATCTCACGGTACCAACGGACGTTTTCACACAACCCAAAGTGTTGTGTGTGTTTTGAGGTTGAATATATGGAGGTTTCCTAAAATGGGGGTACCCAAAAATGGATGGTTTATAATGGAAAATCCTATTAAAATGGATGATTTGGGGGTGCCCCTATTTTAGGAAACCTCCATATATCCACACTGATAAACCATCCCAAATCAATCTGCGGTTCATGAAATTAGGTGTGCCCCTATGCTTGTGATGATTCATTTACTTGCCCTCTTTTCGGGTTGATCTCGGGCTCTGGGCCACTAGGGGCCATGACATTGTGGATCTCACCCCATATCAGGTGGTTGGAAAATCCACCATGCGTAAATGATATGCGCAATAAAGTGTAATTAAAAAAACAAAGGATGTATGGTAGTTGGATAATATTTTCTTCATATCTCCAGGTCTCCAGTCTTTTTCGGCCAAGCCTGTGCTCCTGGGAGTAGGCCCAGGTTCACCTGGAGATTTTGGGCTTGGTTGGGCTTGTGCTTTGGCAGGTGAGGCCTCACCTCATAGGATTCAACCGTGAAACTTGTGGCCATTTCATGACGGATATTCTAGGGAAGTTCATGATGGATATGTTTGGGATTTAAGGAATATAGTACCCCGCGGTAGTACAACAAACTAGCATTTCATGGTTTTATAAACTAACTCATAAGTTCAGGGCCTCACCTTATGGGAAACATGTGACAAACCAAGACTTCCATCTAGATATTAGATAATACATCTACACAGTGCTTAGTATATCATAGATTCTATAATAGTACAGTATGATTATATATCCTAAATGACCCTAAAAGAGTTCAAACCTATAAAGGGGTTTGGATCAAGATTTCCCAAAAAACAAGTCCTCTTCAGTGTGAGACGTGCAAGTTTGGGGGCAAAAGACTCATTATTTTTTCACCTCAAAATGCAGGGACTTTAAGCGGTTCTGATCCACCAAGACCAAAGAACTATATGGGATGGGGTGGGGATTCAACATTGATTCATACTTTTCAGTAAAGATACAAAAAAACATCAAAAAATATCAAAAAGCTATATGGAAATCCATGGTTTTCCCATTCCGAAACGATCTACATGTCCATTCCTGGTGAATTGTCCATCATGTTGGTTTACTGGAGGGTACCTGTATGAGAAGTATGTCTAGAAAGAAAAAGTGCATGGACTTGTGATTGTGGTGATGATCCAAACCAGGCACAAAGTCACTTTTTCACCTAATTGGACTATTGTCAAAGGTGGGGTACCCAATTCTTATGGCGAATGTCAGTACATCCAACACCTCCCAGAATTGATGGTGAATGCTCAGCACACTATATACAAGAATATCCGCAAAAATGAAAGGCTAATACTGTGCTAAGAATGCCCAGACATGCTGAGTTCCAATCTATAACTGCCATCTAAAAAACATGGATACTTAAGTTAAGATTGATAAATTTAACTAAAATTCATCAACCTAAAAGGTTCGGTCAACCATCATTTATCCAGTTTAATTAATTCATGGGTAATCTATTGTGTGGTCGGGAAACTCAATTCGTAGCTCCTTAGCTCCCCAATGTTCAGAGGGAATATGGATATCCAATGATATCCATATAGTAATTTCTAATCCCAAAAAAGATAGAAAAGTGTTTTCAGGATGGTATAGATGATGCCCCATTTCGGCTATTGGGGGGTGCCATCCCAATGAATTGACCCATCAATATATTCCCATGAACATTCTCATGAACATTCCCATTCATATCTCCATCAAGCTTCATATTCCCATTCATCCCTTCCCCCTACCATTAAACACCTGCCAGAAAGGTCGAGCAGGAAAGTTTACACATTTTCGGGACCGTTTAGGTGGTGTTTCTACTGAGGGGATGGGATTCTTTTGGGTTGTTCCTATTCACATTCGAAATTGAACAGAATGGTACAATGTGGGGCCCCGTAGACAGCTAAGTTGGTTGATAACTAGCTTAACTATGGGATATGGTAGATATATCTATAGTTAATGGGGCTTATAAACCAACTTACCCTCTGGTAATTAAACGTAGCTATTGAAAATGGCCATAGAAATAGTGGATTTTCCCATTAAAAAATGGTGGATTTTCCATAGTTATGTTAGTTTACCAGAGGGTATACCCGGGGGCCCACAGGTCCAGGATCTTCCAGACTCTTCCAGGCCTCTGGGAAACCAACAGAGGCCTTGGCATCAGCGACCCGGTAGTGGCCTCGGAATCGCCGGAGGCCAGGTCTCTTCCAAGTTGAAGAGAGACCACTTTTGCGGTGAGTTCAGGATGGTTTTACTGGGAATTTCATGGGAATTTCATGGAAAATTCATGGGAATTGATGGAGATTTGAGGAGGTTTGAATGGGAATCTATTGGATTTTATGATGATTCAATGAGGATTTAATGGGAAATTATGGGATCAGGAGATTCATCCCATTAATCACCATTAGATGTATAATGAAATTTTCATGAGAATTACCCTCGAGGCAATCTAAAACAGCTTACCATGAAATCGAGATATTACTATAGATTATATCCCATGAAATCCCATTCAATCACCATATTCTGATGGGGAAAATACCATCAATCTTCCGATGGGATTTGGAGGTGATTTTTGATGGGGAAAATGCGAGAAAATATCCCCCTCACCCTGGGCATCCCTGGCATGCCAAGCTCACTTCGCAGCCTCCGCCTAAGGCTGGGCCATTGATGGCAGCCACGGTGGTCTTGGGCGAGGCGTCGATCATGTCCTGGCGACCACCGGGAAATCCCTTTTGAAAAAAACGATGGCACCGGTGGTTTGCCTAGGAAAAACCTCGGAAAACTTAGGAAAAATCATGAAAAATCTAGGACATTTAAGAATTTCACCCAATCTCACAGGAGTTTGTCTATAGACAAATTGGGGGTTTTCATCGGGAGTTCAGCCACAAAAACGTGGAATTCAGAAGCCAATATCGGATGGGTTGAAGCAGCAAACATTCGGATTGTTCAGGAGAAAAACGGTGAGTTCTTCCAAACTTATCCAACAAAAAGATGCGAAAGATGACAACATATCTGCGAAAACTGGTCTACAAGGGTGACTTCAAGCAAACAGATTGGGAAGTTAAGCAAAGTTTGCGGATCAAAAACAAAAACGTAAGACTCTGGGACGGCGGAAAAGGGTGGATCTCCCGAATGAGCTTGCACATGCCAAAAAGTTCGATGATACGAAAGGTTGATGATGGGAATCTATTGTAAAAAAGACGTATACCACAGGAACCCTAACATGGACGTATTTCCACAAGCGCCAAATCATCGTACTGGGTGCCTTGGGTGCCTGCATTGTTCCCCCAGGTAGCATATTAACCACATATCACCTACCCTACTATATACAGGCTTATCCTTAGTATCCTAATCGCTGTTGCCAATATCATATATCGTTGTAAATAAATTCTAAGCGTGGTTTGGTATACGCTCCTTGCATTTCTGGCTAATCATATCCTCTCACATGTTGCATAATTATATAACATGAGAAGAAATGACATCTCAACGCTACACGATGTTACATGACATGTCATTACATTACATTACATTACATTACATTGCATTGCATTACATTACATTACATTAGACTAGACATGACATTACACTACATGAACTTGCACTTGACATGTATATACATGCATACATTGAGAATTGCAATTGAGAGGTGTTCAAAACACGCAGTCGTTGCATTTAATCCTGGTTGGTTAAGAACGGGATTCCCAGTTCATGAAGTTCATAGCTTCTGACAATCCCCAACGAAAATGCAGTAGTATGACTCCCTACAATCATCAACCAACCATCACTTATCAACTATATCTTCTATACATGATGCTTAAATCCTTCTCTTCCAGGTCATGTTCCCATTTAAAAAAAAGGGGTAGCAGCTCATTGTTGAATTGGAGATTGGTCAAAATTTTAGACACACAAAAAAAGAAACACAGCGGACTTGGTGATTTTTTTCTGACCATCCAATTCTTGGGGGTACACCAATTCTGAGCCAATTCTCCAAGGGCATCCCGACCCTTGCAAGGTGAGCTTCCCCATTTATGTTTGTTGGTTTATAACACCATTAAGTATAGTTATATATATTATATATATATATATATTATACCCCCTAATCAACCCTACTTAACCAAGTTAACCTGCTTCAACTGAGCTATCATAAATCAGCTCTACATTCCCATTGAATCCCCATGGTTCTTTCTTAAATCACCCATTTTCCCATGACTTTCCTTAGCAAAAAACGGGGGGACCATCCCCTTGTGGATCCCTTCGTTACCCCGGGTCCATCATCTCGCTCAGGGCAGCCACTGGGTTATTCTCCTGGCTTCGTGGATGGGGAATTTGCCCGTGAAAATGCTGGGGGAATTTCACGTCGTGATGAATCACCAACAAGCGCATCAAGAAGTGATGTGAAAACTTAGAAGTTGATGTTTACGCAACAGATAAATATGAAGACGAGAGCTTTCCAAACCTTTCGCCATGTACACTTTGTGATACTAAACCGATTGGAAAATCATTCAAATCGATTGCTCCGGTCGGTTCATGGGATTCCGAAATGATGATAATCCATGATAATCCCCGCTTGTTGGGAAACTCCCTCAAAATCATCAATCAACCATCATATATTATCAAATATGATATTCAATTAAATCTTGTTTGATGCAACAAAAAATCCGACAACACCCTAGAAATGATGGTGAAAACCCGAAAAACTATCAATCAACTTGGGTCTTTGAAACTGCAAAAACCCAACCACATCCCCACCGGACCCAGGAGACGGAACACAGATCTCTTGGCAGATGATCACCGATTGGTTGTGGGAAAATAGGAGGTAGATTACCAGGTAGATGGAGGTAGTTTGAAGTAGTTTCTCAGTGGGAGAAGCAAAAATACTGCTCGATCCATATCCATACCATGTCACAATTGTTGGCAATATCACAGTTTATATCCTCAGCCTCGCGGGCGTTAAAAAAGAAGAAAAAACATAACCTATCCCCAGATTGCGGGAATGAAAGGACAAGCCAACTGACAGTCTAAAAAATTATCTGGTTTTGCACAATTTCTTGCCATTTGATGTGAAAATAATAAGAAATAAGAAACCACTAAATTCTGGGGCAGCCTGCATTTATTTGCTTGATTTGTTTATGTCAGTGATGTCATATGAGAATTTGATACTTTTTTTCATATACTGTATCATCTGTCATGCACATGAAACATTCCACTCTCCGGGGAAAAAGTCATGGATTCTAAGATCTACATGAGTTTGATGGAGGGTATATCACAAATCACAGATATTTGGTGGTTCACCCCACTTAGTAAGTGCCTCATAGCCTCAATTACAACTGGACTAATCCTACTTCCCTCACTTATAAGTGGGTTTACAGCCCACTTACTAAGTGGGGTGAACCGCCAAGTAGTACATTCCAGTGTGCTGATGGAGACTGGATCAAGATTCAAGCCTAAAAGACCTACACGTGATCTGGACCCAAGCACAAAATCTTATCTCATCTAAAACATCATCAACTGTCAAACATAAACACAACACAAACTATTGTACACACATGACATATACATATATATATATATATCTTAGCAGCTTCAGCACGCAGCACGCGCAACGCTGAGTGCTAGCACGCAAGTTCGTCACGCAGTGGGTTTCGAGCATTGACATGTATGTAAATGCTTTTTTGTGTGGCGCTTCTAGTTTATCAACAGCGTAGCATCTTGCAGTCCATTTGTCTTTTCTGCGATGATGCATTATTCATTAGTTTGTTGGAATATTTATGGGGTAAGTGCTACAAATGCGTTTAGCTAGCCGGAAAAAAAGCATCTATTGTAAATGCATTTACTTGTCGGTTAAAAAAGCATCCTAGGCATCGACGGCTTCAACAATATAGGTGTTGCCGGATGCTTTTTTTAAAGATCAAGTAATTGCATTGATTTGGGAATCAAGATGGGGGTGGCCTGCGCGACAGGAAATGCCCTTTTCACTCAACAGCGTCTTCTGGCACCTCAGGCGCCTCCGAGCAGCTAGAGCTCGAGCTGCTACTTGAGCTGCTGCTGGAAAAGCTTTCTTCATCCCTTAGCTCTTCCCGTGCCTCTGGCATGGGTGCAGGCCCATCACGACCCGGAGCATCTGGCGCTACGTATTCAAAATCTCATTTTTTTCGGGGCCTTTCCAACTGGATACAAGGTAAATTTGGGTATAACAACTTCCAGTTACTGGCGATGTTCAAGAGCTGTGCTTTTGTTCCTGGCAAAAGTGAATTCCTCACTGCAGTAGTTTGCAGGCTGAGTCTTGCCCACGTTCTCTCAGTGGCTCCTTGGGAGCCTCGCATAGCAGCAAATCTACTTGCCATGCATTTCAAAGGGCAGGAAGGCTGCATATTTTCCCAAAACTGCCTCACAACTTCATGGTCCGCATCTCGAGGTGGGTATTCCAAAGCGCTGAAGGGACCGCTAAGGCCTCAGACCTCTCCCGAGTGAGAAACTCCATGGCTACGGAACATGAAACCAGCTGAGCATCACTCTGATGCATTTTTTCAATGCCAATAAAAGCATCCCATACCCGGAGAAAATGCATTGGAGTGAGTGCTGAGCACGCGAGTGCTGAGTGCCAGCACGCGAGTGACGAGACAGCTAAGATAAATATATATATATATACATATTTAAATACGTATGTGTATATATATATATACATAGAGAGAGAGATAAAATATCATTTATCCTAACTTGTTGCTGACAACAAGTAGTATGCCAAATCCATCCAAAGCGCCACCAGTTTTTTACGTCTGGCACCTTCATCTTCTCTGGACCCATGGCGACCATGATCGCGAACCTGAGCATCCCATCAGTCGATATCAATGGACGGGAACAAGGTGGGGGGCCCCAGTTTAGAATGGTGATTTATACGGGTGAAACCAAGAAACATGTAGGAAAACCATAGGAATATGGTGATTTCACCAACAAAAATGATGATTTCATGGGGATTTAATGGGATCTCAATGGGATTTATTGCTGATTGATGATAGCTAAGTTGACGCACATAACTTGGTGAATTGGTGGGTTTATGGCTATCAATTATTATAACTATAGTCTATAGTTTATGGGGTTTATAAACCAACAAATGCAGTGGGGGGGCTCACCATGAAACCGCATTTTTAATCCATCGCATGATGAGAACCCTTATAATTTAGATATATAAATCCATATGAAAATGGATAGATGATGATAGATGACCATCCCCCATCTTATTTTGGGGTGCCCAGAAGGATCCCAACATTGAGAAAAAAAAACACGGCCACGCCTCAATGAAATCGTTTTTTGATGTTTCTTGTATGCGGCTGCCAACCACGACTTATGGTGAGTCATCAGGATTACTCCAAACACCCCAAGGTAAAATGACCAATTTGCGACCCCCTAGTGGCTATCATTTACCAATGGCTTGGAGCAACCCTGATCGTTGGTCAAAAACGATCCATTTCTGCGTTTATGGCTCTTAGGTATGGGAAACCCCCAACAAAATATCATTTCTGCTGGTCGAATCCACCAAAACAATAGGTTTTTGGCTGCTTCAATTCCGAGTATTTATTGGTTAAGCTAAGACCACATGTTTTTTTGGAGGATTCAATTGAACCATTGCAGCATGATCAACCCAAATATAGCTTGTCCTCCTAAAGTCCTCCTTAGAAACATGTTGCCAGACCAATCAAGCCGGCATGTTGTCTCAGTTAAAACATATCCAACATGTTCAAACCAATTTTGTGGTTAAATCATCAATGTTTGATGGATCTGATTGTTAAACCCACGCGTTTCGATGGATGTTGATGGTTAAGTTCACATTTTGTCTCAGAAACTGTCCCCATGTTCATGGTAGGCACCTGGTTCCTCAATCTGCCGAGCAACTCCGTAATCTCGGCACCACCGCAGAACATGGGGCCTTTTCCGGTGATCACAATCGCCTTCACCTGGTGTTTCCAAAGTCATAGGGGATACCCATGGTTTGCAGTCATGGATTACCATGACTTGGCATTGAAAGCCATGCATCCCCAATGACTTATGTTTAAACAATGTTAAATGATTTTAAATGTTTGAACTTGCTGGTGCTAAACGTGGGGAATGGGGGAATGATCCATCAAACCATTATTAAGCACCAGTCAGTAAATAGTAAATTCATCGAACTAAATGAGCGATGGAAATCAATGGGTTTTCCAGCCAGCCATGCTTGATTACCAGAGGGCAAGTTGTTCTGTTGTTTTATGCGTAGTGGAGTTGTATAAACCAGCCTGTAAACAGAACCAACCCGAACATGTTTGTCTGCTTGGAAATCTTTTGGGGGGTGGACTGCATGGGTTTACCAGCTCAAACTCATCAATTTTGTCAGCAGCATCCCAATTGTTGTCAATGTTTTTTGAACGGCATGAAAGAAAGACTGGAGTCAGCTCCCAACGGTGCTAGTCCTAGCTCAGAGCCCAATTCAGCTCATGTTTTTGCCCTAAGCCCGTGGTTAAGCCTTTGAATACCCAACCTGCAAGGGCAAAAGGAGCATTACATACATGTCTTTCTGGTGTCTGGAAAATAATGGATTCACCAAGCTAGAACCTCCAACTGGAAAGGCAGAAGTCAATGGCTGTCCATAGTTGTTGTTTCCTGTTGAACAAAATACCTTGTGGTAATCAAACATTGCTAGCTGGAAAATTAACCATTTGTTCTGGTTCACCTGCCCCCCCATGGGGGGATCTCCGCCTTGGGGTCTTGCACCAACTTTGGAAACTCCTGAGGTGCGAGGCAGGGGTCCCGAACGGGGGTGGAAGGATGATCCCCATCCCAAATGTTCCAGAGGTGATGGGAGGGAAACCTACCCATAAGTTGAGGGCTAGAAAACCCTGGTTTCCTGGAACAAAACACATGCATCAATCTGTTGATTGTCACCATGGCTATAGCTCCATTCCAAGCAGTCTAACATCATGATTTTCGATGGACATCACCCTCTTTGTTTCAGGACTCAACAACCCTCATCTTCTGCAGGTCACAAATCCGGTTCTGTTTCCAAACCGTACTTCCCAGCAACCGCCTTTCTCAACCTTTCAAAGCTTCTCAAACCCAATTGTTCATCATCTTTAGTTTCTAAAGCCAGGTGTTCATCCATCTTCCCATCATTTTTATCATCTTCCAGCCACTTTCCAGCCATTTTCCCACCATTCTGATCATGTTCCAGTCATTTTTCCGGGCTTTCCCAGCACCCACGGCGTTTTCCCAGGTCATCCGTCCCCACCGGTCCCCAGCGGTCGCCTGCTTCATGGAGGTCACCAACTCAGTCCCCAACGAGTTCACCGGGGGCGAGTCCATGGTCAAAACTCCCACGCCTCGGTTCTTCGGCGTCGCAGATTGCTGCTGCGCGGTCCCTTGGGGAAAATCACCATTCTTTATGGGTAAATCATGATAATTCATGATAATTCGTCAATAAATAAAGCATGTTAGGTGTAATGATAGAATGCGAGCTGGTCAATTTCAATTTCTAATGGAGAAAATCCATAAGCACAGTTTTTTTTGAATATCTATGCATAGAATTATCATGAATGATCTATTATATTCTATCATGCATAATTCCAAGAGCAGCAGATCGCTGGTTATGGAAAAATGGATAGGACTATTGATAGAATGTTGTTGATGAATACTATTGATAGTACTATTCATTTTTGTCCCAATCCATAGTGGTTCCATGATCAAAAAATCAAAACATGTTTAGTCATGAAAAATTGATAGTACTATTGTTAACTTTAAGAAATATCTATCGAGGAAAAAGCATCATTACATATCAGTACTACTTATATGTTTACAATATTTTAATGCACTGTCTTAGCAATTCTTCCAAATGTGATTTTGAAATCAAACTTGTCTATGTCTTATGATGGACAAAAATGAACGTAGTATTCTAATATCTATGCATAGAACCATATATATTATGCATAATTCCAATGATGGATTTCAGATGATTTAAGAATTATCAATTATCTGCTAGATAGTACTATTGTGATCTATTGTGCACCATAGCAGTGGATAGTACTAAGAAACATCTATCATGGGTGGAAAAAAGGGATAGTCCTATTCATGCATTTAAGGATTCTCTATTTAGAAACATGTCTATTGCCTTGTTCTTCTAATTCAAATGTGTGCGAGAGATGTTTAAAAAATAATGGATAAGGTGAAATTTACCACTTTATGTCTGCCTGCTTGGCAATATCTTGTAGTAAATATGAACGTAACATGTTGCTTTTTACGACAGGTTGCATACAGGTGCGAGATGGTACATTCAACTAATGGACATGCATAAGTACCCCGCAATCCCCAAATCCCCCAAAAACATGCACGGTTTAGATTGGTTTGGTACTAGAAATGACCAACATATTGGTTCAAGCTGGATCTTACATGGGCATATCTGACAATTGGCTATCCCTAAAGTCAACTGGTACATCGTCATTTTCCCTATTAAGAATTGCTATTTGGGGGGAATCAGTCCTTTATTTTCAGACACACCCAAACTTACTTGTGCTTAGTAGGGAATGAGGGAATGACCTATAATTACCATTAATAATCATCCCATTCTCCCATTCCCTACTAAGCACAAGCAAGCAAATCATATATAGTTGGATATATCATGATGTATCTCACTATACACTATATTAAGCCCCAGTTGGACCCATACCATCGACTCTAAGCCCTCCGGCCATCGGGACGGACGTTGATGGTCGCAGGCATGATTTCAAACCTGACCGGGTTCATCCTGGATCCCCCACAATGCCAACAAAATCTTGGTGGTTGGTAGATGGAATCATCACAAACATTGCGATTTAATCCACAAAAATAGGGAGTTAACGAACACATACACAACAACAATGTCAATTTAACCAACAAAAATGTGGATATCACCATGATCAATGGATTGGATGAAGGGAAAATGGGCAGATAACCATGGTCTTTTTTCCCATCAAAATTAGGATGTTCTTGTTCCATTCGACCAATTTTGGGGAATTAGGATAGCAGCCTTGAAGGGCAAATAGAATTTCCCTGCAATCAGTGCGGGTCCCATCTATGTGTTTTTTATGTCTTCTCTTCTTCCTGTAAATCACCCAAGTCCATGGAACAAAACTAACTTAGCCCCATTGCAATCAGTAGGCTGCCAAGAAGGATAAGCATGACCAAATCTCTCCCTAGACCTGAGAATATGACACTGTCATGGCCAATGAAGGTGGTAAACCAGTGGGAACTTCCCTATAGTATAATCTCTCTGCTGGTTGTTCCAGCCGCCTTCCAGCCAATGGATTGGACTAACTAACCAGTTCATGTTACAGCTGATGATGCCCCTGGATGGGATGCAAGAGGTCAATTCAAACCGCAAGCTGCAAACCAATCATCAGTACAGTTGCAAGAGGGTAGGTCAAAACATTTTACATCCCCCAAACTCCACATCTCGCTGCCCCCAAAACCCAGGGCCACTTTGAGAGGAACGAGATCTCTGCTGTTTGGGCTTTGAAGCTAAATGCTGCAAGGATTGTTCGAGTCAAGTCAGCACCGGCGACGGGATTCTTGTAATGTTTCTTTAGTCCCAAAGCTGTAGGACAAGACGCTGGCAATTAAGCATCGCTTGTTGAAACATTCCTCTAGCTAGGAAAAACGCCTGGTAAACACATTCATGACATGTAAATGAAACCAAAGCGACTTCCATTGCCATTTTCCTTCAGGGCAAAAGCCAAAGGGAGAGGATGGACCCTGCTCTGGTGGTTGAGATCAGCTCGCGCTGAAAGACCGAAAGTTCTGGCCTTATGGTCCCCACATCGAGGAATAATCGGTTCCTCAATTTTTGGCATTTTTGTTATGATGGGTGTCTCCAATGTGGTTGGACACAACTGGGAATAATCATCTGTCAAAGAAATGGAATGTGGTTCCAGTGCCTTTCCAATAATTTGGGGATGATGCACCGCACCACCCATTTGCTAGGTTCTTGCCTTGTCCAGCTCTATTTGGAATGCAAAATCCAAAGAATTAGAAGTAGCTGCTGGTGGTCAAAGTGATCACCGTTTGATGCTTTGAATAGCCTCTATCCGACTCTATCCTCTATCCAAACCTGATCCCCAAGGGTGGAAGTATACTAAGTACACCCCTGAAATCCTGGAGAAATAGCCAAAGTCGCAACACTTTTCATCAATGTTCCCAGGGTTCAAGTCGCAAACCAAAGTTTGAGGGTTCTTTGAGGCTTCACTTTCAGCAGGGTATAGGTAAATCATGGTAAATCTTCCTCCTATATCATCCCACATCCCTCTTTCCTTTTACGACAACGCCAGCCAAGGCGGTTGTGGCGAACACATGGCATCCGCCGTTTTGTTTCTGGACCTTTGGGGACCCCCCATTGGGCCGAGACTTGAACTCTACAGATATTTCCATGTTGCTTACTGGTGCTTAGTAGGGAATGGGAGAATGGGATGATTATTAATGGTTATTATTTATAGGTCATTCCCCCATTCCCTGCTAAGCACCAGTAAGTATCTCAATGTTGTCTGTCCTCTATCCCAGTGCGGGTCCCCAATGTCTTAGACTCAATAGATCCCAGATGCAGTTGCAGCTGGACGAGTGCGGGAAACCGCACATTGTGCTGCAGTGAAGCTTGGCAGCCCGAAAAGTGATGAATGGGCAGCCGGAAAGGTTAACCTCAAGAAGTTAGACAACCCGGCGGTTGATGACTTCACTGCCGCCGAAGTTGACACTATGTTTCTTGTACATGTATGTACAACTATTATAATTATAACTATATATTGTCATTATTTGTATGTGTAGAAAAATGCACACCTTATCTTTATGTGCATTTGTCATACAGTATCTTTCTTGAGTATAGCTTGTATATACATACATGTGCGGTGTGTGTGTGTGTATCTTTCAAATTTCATCACTTGCCGGATCAGTCACCCCTCCACTGCGCACATCAAATAGAACAAAACTATAGATCAATCAAAATCAGTCGCGCTCAACGCGACCCTCGCGATCCAACGTCGCGATGCCAAAGGCAGACAGGAGCATCGGCATGGTTCCTGAGGACACAGATCATCGTCCCAAGCGTTGGATGTTTGCATTTTTAAGAAGCTGGGATTGAACGTTCCCTTCTTTAAAGTATGTCTTCAAAAGAAACAGCTATCCTTACACGCCCATTTGATGGTGCATCTCAACGCTTGCAGAGAAATCTTGGTGTTCCTCAAGAACGCTTATGTATATGATCAAGTTTATGTTCAACAACAGGCAAATGGCATGTCAGTTTGTGTCTGTGGGTCAGTTTGAAATCTGTCTTGAAACCGTAATTCCGGGAGCAAATCCGTTTCCCTACAGCGGACGGCTTCTTGCTGGGTTTCCCGAACTGCCGTTCCTGCTGTCAGCCTTTTGGCACCAAGCGCATGCAAAAGCCGTAGGCAGCAAGGATGTGGGCTATATATTATAGATGTAGTCATCCTGGATAGAATCCAAGAAACTTCCAAAAAAACGCGACTAAAATGTGAATATGCTGTTCTGAACAAAATCGTGTTCTGTCTATTGCAGGACTTAAGTGTGCTACACCTACAAATTTCGGTGTCTATGAATGTATACCTTTGTAAGGTGCATATCATATTTGGGTGTTTCTTAGTTTATAGGGGTACCCCAAAACATCGTTTCAGATTGTTTCTGGTAAAAATGGCCACAAACCCATTGTTTCCATGAAAAGAATCGCCAATGTTGGATGATTTTGGCGGATGGTCATCCTGCCATATCCTGCCTATGGCCCTATGGCGAAGCGGCGAAGACACGCACCCGAAACGCGCCTCAACGTTCGTTTACCTCGATAGCGTGGAAGATTTCCGCACCTACCCACCCCAGCCAGTAGACTTCAGGCTCTTCAGAGGATGTATATATAATTATATACATATACATGATGTAATATGTATATATATATATATGTATTATTGATTAGAGTATCTAGATGGGTATACTATTCAAGGGGCATCATTGTCATCGTCATCACCTTCTAAACCCATTGTTTTCAGGTGCCATTTTGATTTTCACTGGGGCATCAGAATAGAATATGTCGGTATTGTTGGTTTCCAGCCGAATCACATGTCCAGACGGGTGCTAGCTTGGAAATTCATGGAAATTCACATGTCAGTTTGGAACCATCGCCAGCCAATAGGGGCCAATCTCCGCCCTCAACCAGGGTTGAAGATGGCTCATAGCCACTGAATAAGGTAGGTTCTGACGGGTGATTGCACTCTAATTGGTTGGATAGCCACTATTCCTAGTTATTTGCACATATGTGCACATCACTTCTGGCTGTTTCAGTTTTTGATGGTACCATGTTGATTTATTTTCAGGGATGACTGTTTATTGAGTTCCGGTCCCCAAAAGACTTACAAGTACATCATCGTCCTCCCCCTCCTCCTCCTCCTCCTCCTCCTCCTCTTCATCATCATCATCATCATCATCATCATCATCATCATCATCTTCATCCTCATCCTCATCATCATCATCATCATCATCATCATCATCATCATCGTCATCGTCATCGTCATCGTCATGGTCATGGTCATTGTCATTGTCATCATCTTCATCTTTATCATGTTCATCATCTTCATCATCACAGTCGTCATCACCGTCACAATCGTAATCATCATGATCGTCAGAAGCAGTAGGAATTCACTGTCCTATCCGTGTCTGCAAAACTGTTTAGGATCTTGCTGGGGACCAGGTAATACTTTCCATCTATACGTTCTATCTATTAATGATGTAGAATGTCAACCCTGGATTAATAAACCCTGGTTGAATAATTAGGGGGTACCCCCCAAATCGTGTCAAGGTGCTGCCAAAATGGGCCCAGGTATAACCCCCGAACTAATCAACAACCAATACAGATTTAGCAGCCACTGCTGGTGTCTTGCCGCCTTAAAGCTTGGAGAAGGGCCCAGGACCCGGTGAGCCTCGGAAGTCGGCACCATCCGGCGGATGTCAAACGTGGCAATTGGAAATCCCCGAACTAAATGAAGGTTTCTAGCTAGGAAAATCACCGAACCAAATGGTGGATTTTCCACTGCCATGTTTGATTACCAGAGGGTGTATAACTTACAATGTGTATGTACTATCAGTATGTTTTTTGATGTATGATGTATGTTTAAAATACATTTACAGTATACAGTGGATGATTTTTGGGGCATGAGTGTTTTTTTGGGAAAAACATGATTTACTTTTTTGTAAATCTCCATTCATCATCATCCACGGTCCAAGTCTGTGGACCGACCAGCTTTAGGGATGCGGATAAGTGGGATTCAACCCTAAAGCATAGAATCTCAATGGTTTGAAAACATACCGCAAACCATTGTTCTTCTTTTTTGTATAGGGGATGGGTCGGTACTAACCTGGTTGTTTCGATTCTCATTCATCAGCTTTTGGGATTCATATCCTCGATCTAAAAGTCTATAGCCGCTATTTGGATCGAAGGATTGCAATCATATACCTATTTCTGCAAATGGTAATCAGATACCTCTCAAATCTGAAAATATCTCAAGATATGTTTCTAAAAAAAGACACCTTGTACAACTCGTTGGCGGTTTCAACCCTGCTGGGAAAACAAAATGAACATTCCTGTCTCTAAACAACCTGAAAGCACCAACCACTTGAGACTTAAGAAAATGTGTTAATCACTGGTGTAGTTTAAGAGCTAATTTTCTGGACGCAGTGGTTTTGACCCCCAAATCGGGGACAAACCTGGAAGACATCCCTTAATGACCCAAGTGTCCGTAGTCAAACATCAAGTTTTGGTTTACCCTCTGGTGAACTAACATAGCTACTGAAAATGGCCATAGAAATAGTGGATTTTCCCATTAAAAATGGTGATTTTCCATAGTTATGTTAGTTTAGCGGAGGGTAACTCACAATTCACCATGAAAGTCAAGATCGAATCAGCACTTCGAGGATCATCCGAAGAATCGTAGCTGCTGCAGCTAAGTGAGCTTATAATGTGGGATTCACCCAATACCATCGTCACCATCCCATGAATATCAACCATGACTTTTTTGGGGGCATTTAATATACATCATCCCAGTTCTAGGACATGGTGGCTTATGGCAGGTGAATCCCACATTACCCCACGAAACTACGGACTTTCTAACCATGGTTGTGAACCCATTATATACTTGGATTTGCTTAAGGAACCCCCCAAAAATAAATAACAATAATCCCTGAATCGATTCCCCATGTCTCGTGGATTTCCTATTGGGAAAATGGAAAAAATCGCCGACTTAACAAACCAAAAAGCAGCTCTCCATGTGAATCGTCCAAGGCCCTGGACTCTTCCGGAAGTCCTTTAGCACCACATCGATCACCGTCTGCCCTGGGAAGACCTGATGCGAAGGCCCGGTTGATTCGAGACCCGGAGACATTCGCTGGGTTTGAGGAAGTAAAAAACACGTGCACACACAACAATTCGTGGAGATTTTGAGGTGATGGATGCTGGGTTCTCTCAGCTTCAGGAGAATCATCCCTCTAAGAAAGAACCTGATTTTTTGCTTCTCATCCCCAATTAAGACCCTCATTCTATAGTCACAGTCATATGTGGTTTCATCCCCTACGTTTTATATACCTGGTTTCTGGGGGGTGATTAGTATGAAGGGTGGGAGGGATTATAAATGATTATGATATTGGTTGATTATATATATATATACAGTGTATATATATATATACATATCCCATTATATCTATATGAAATACCCATTAACCTCCATTCAGTGACCATTAAGTATGGTTAACTCATGTTAAGTCCCACTTTTGGCTTGTAAAAGCCCATGATATCTGACTCCTCCAGATCTTTCGTCATCCAATTTCCAGTCACATTCAGCACCCTGGCAGGATCTTCTTTGCAACGCGGGCAAGCGAAGAACCTCCTTTGGGTTCCCTATGGCTGGGGTGAACCTTCTAGGGGGATTGGGATGAGAATTTAAAATGGACAACTGCAGTTCATTGTATAATAAACAAAAGCAAAAAAGACGCAATTTTTCTGGAATATGACCTTGAGACAGGAAATCCATTTCTTGACACCTCAATCTGCCGAAGAAGCTTCAAAAAATCTACGCGTAGACAATTGGTGGTTTCAAATTTCCAGATTCGTCCATGCTCCATCTCACAAAGATGATGCTATCTTTGCAAATTTGAAGCCACCTGAAACACTAAAACCTGCTGTCATCAGCTCCATGGCTGACAAATCCCCGAACGAGATCAGCAGGAGATCACCGAGAGCAGCTTGAACTTGGGACCCTCCACCTAGGTGTGGAGAAGGGCCCAAATCACCACAAAAAAATGGTGGTTGAAAGGAACAAAATTGATAAACATGGGATTGTATTGCAGTGGAATTCACATGATCTTGGTGGTGCCCCAAACTTCGCTAAGTTGGTTTACAACTATATTAACATATATTAACTATGCGAACGTTTGGGCCTATGGTGATTATCAGCATAGTTGATGGGGGTTATAAACCAACTTATAAGTTGGGGGCACCAGCTCGTGGTCCGAATATTCCAAGTGAAAATTCGGGGAAAACAGGGAAAGTATGAATCATCTGCGATGAAAAAAAACTGCTACTTACCAACTGTTTCCCTTTAAATCACCATTAAATCACCACTAGATCACTATCATTCTCCACAATTCATCCAGTTCCAAGTCTTGGATTTTCTTGAGTGGCTTCCAAAAAAGAAGTCCCTGAATCGATTCCCCAATTGGTGGATGTCCTGTTGGGGAAATCGAAAAAATCACCGACTAACCCAGGGAGTTCATCCAAGTCACCATACCGCTTCACCATCTGTTCACACCTAACTACCATCTAAATTAGGTATCATGTTATTGCCATAGAATGACCATATACTTACAGAATTTTACAGATATTCACCATTTAATTACCATTTGATTACCATCTATTACCACCTAATCACCATTTAAATCACCATGTAAATCACCATTAAAATCACCATTAAAATCACCATTACCCTGTGGTAAACTAAACTAACATAGCTATTGAAAATGGCCATTTATAGTGGATTTTCCCATGAAAAATGGTGATTTTCCATAGCTATGTTAGTTTACCAGAGGGTAAATCAGACTATTGCCATCTAAATTCATCCAGTTCCACGTTCCAAGTCACCAGCCGCAGCGCCACCACTGCCTCGCTTTGGCCCATGGCCTCGGCCGCCGACACGTTGGAGGCCTCCTTCACGACGAACGTGGCGCCCACCTGGAACTGGGGGAACCCGCGGCTTGGAAGGTTGAAAAAGGGGAGCTTCACCGGAGGTTTTTTCTTAGAAAAATATCGGAAATCCTTAGATTTCACCAGATTTTAGAGTAAGTTTATACAAGTTTCCTAGAAAATTTTGAGGTTCATTGGTCTTTTTTGCTGACAAACACGTGGACATAAGTAAGAATGATGGATTGAACCTGGAAAACCGATGGATTTGAAACTTGCAAAAATGTTGAATCTACAAGAATAGGACACTTTAATGCATGAGAACGGTGGTAAATATCGATCAAACATTTTGTAGCCAACAATAATCAGGGGCTAAAGCATCAACAAAAGACAGTTGTATCTACCTGTGAAAAGTCACCTGAAAAACATCCTCCAAACGTAGTCAAACATGTGACCGAAGGGATGTTTGTGACGGTGCGTCCTCATATAAACAAGCTTGACCGATATCCATCGCGCTCTCAGCTATGTCTTCCGTTCATTTCCATCATATGGGTGTGGCCAAAACATGGGGTATACAGTAGCCGGTAAGCCATGAAATGGGCAGTTTCATGGGAGAAACATGGGAACACGATGATAACCATCAACTGTTGGGGTGTTCCCCCAAATTGTTAGACCAACCTATGCCACACCAAAAAAAACATAAACATGCATAAACGATATGTTTGTTGATGATATTCCGATATTCCTGATTTTGTTGGCTAAACTCGATGTTTGACAGCTGAACCCCACTTTCCTATCCCAATTTCTGAGAGTTAAATCATTTAAGCCCTTGACCCCGAGGTTTGATGGCTTTGGTTGATTACCAAAGGATAAACCAAGATGTTTATCAATAATCTCCCAATTTCTGTCGCATAAAATCACCAGTATATCCCCAGTTTGATAGTAAAACCCCGAATTTCGGATGGCCCCAATGTTGACAGTTCAACCCAAATTGTTCACAGTTAAACACTATCTTGATATATCTTGGTGTTCAACTGCAACTCTCGATGGTTTGTGATGTCCATATTTCCCGGTAAGATCCCCATATCTTCACACTTCACCTCATCTTTGTCACCTTCATCTCTGGTTGAATTCCCAGTGTCCCGTAGTTTTCCTGATGAAATCCCCCGATTTTTCGTGGTGGAAACCCGTGTTTTTCCCGGTGAAATCTCCCTGTTTTTCACAGCTCCAAGGTGCTGTGATGGAGATCCTGGGAGGCCATAGCCCAGGTAGCTTCCAAACCTCGCTGAGCATAGGGGGATGGGTGGAGGGTTGAGGTCAGGGCTGAAAAAAATTGGATTTCACCCAGAACAAATTGGCGATTACACTAGGAAAAATGGACATTTCACCAGGAAAAATGTGGATTTCACTAGGAAAAAAGATGAAAACAAATCATTTCACCAGTAAACATCCAGTTTTCACCAAGAAAAATGGAGATTTCAGCAGGAAAAATTTGGATTTCGCCAAGAACAATTGGGATTTATAAGACTAAGAGATACTAAGAGTAAATTTGGATGATGGAATCTCCTTTTAGGAAACCCCCATGTTTTGACCTTACAAGCTGAGCCCCTCCACATATACGTTGGTCTCTAAACCCATTAACTATAGCTAGACTCAGCTAGACTATCCATGAGCCCAAGTTCTTGTAAACCAACTTTGGCCATCTAGGGGCCACTCTTGGCAAGTTCTCCCAGGTCATCGCCCTTCAGGTCATGGCCAGGTTGCCCTTTTGCCACTACCTTGTCCTCCCAGCTGCTTGCAATGCCAGACGTAGGGCGAGTGGATCGTCACTTCGGCCGTGCCAAGGTTTTCGTAGCTGCGGAGGTATTGCAGTGCCAACTTGGGCTTGCCACCTGGGTTGACTGGGTCAATTCAGGCAACATTGTCAACCCAGGAGTTTGATGAAAACATCTTGTTGACTTGGATTGATTTGGGGGTTAGCCCCAAAAGAAGGTGCTGATACTTAACATTCAATGGTTCAATTGGGATCCCCCCATCCTGTGTTGAACAAACATCTGATTTTTTTAATGGATTCCGAGTTGACCGATGTCCAGGTGGGTATGGTTTGTCCTCCCACATGGTAAAACTCGATTTCAACAAAAAAACTTGGAAAAATGGTTGGTCGAGAGTTGTAATCAGCCTCAATGGTCGGTAAAGAGCTGACAATTGGGAAGGAAACCACCAATTCTGCGGATGCATCAGCAAACGATCGCGAATAATTGCGACTCAGCCAAAAAAAGATCAACAAAGCATGCCACCAACTATGCCACAAAATGGCCATGGGCACACCCGCATTTTTTGGAACCAAAGGAAACTGGAAAGTGCTGTCCGCAGTTTGATCATTCCATGGCCTCACCAATGTGAGGATGTCAGAACCCCAGGGTCACTGATTACGAGTACCATCAGATTGGCCATTTCTCGAACCAAACGCCCAAACGTCAACATGATGTATTGATGTGAATTTATATGTTGCGAACAAACATCTGCGTACACTGGGTTGTTTGAGCTGACACAGGTTTCGGAGTCCAAAAGGTTCGCTAATCACCATGCATGAAACTCCAGCTAAGGGATATTGGGAAAAAACATGTTGAACTGTTGACCTGGGTATGGATCAACATGTAACACCCATGACTAGATTCTTGAAAGTTGAAGCAAAGAAATCCCAGTTTTGAAGTACATTGGCGCACCCAATGATTTGACCCATACTGTTGCTGTAAGGCACTGAAGCTGACGTTGAAGAACAAGGTGTCATTCTTCTCGGTCACGATCCATCCTGTGTCAGCGAGGGGAGAAACAGAACATGCGTATCGTAGACTCTACATACACCAAACTCCCCCCCTAGTGTTGAAACGTGGTTGTATATAATATTGTATATACCATCCGCCCAAGATTGATTCGAGGCCAGAAGCCCATGGTGTACAATGCAGATTGCCGGTCGCTGCGCTGCAAAAAAAAATGCGCCCACGTTTGTGTCCCCTAAGTCCCAGCGGCCGGCGGTTTCAACCCAGAAAAAGATGATTGGGCATCGTCAAGCCATTTCTATCCATTTCTCTGGTTGAAAAAACCAGATTAAGATGTTTGACACCATCCAAGTAATAAGCCATTCTTTATGAGAATCCCTCCGCAAGGTAGGCCCCCCAGTTATAGGTTTGTTTACAACTCCCCTTCACCACAGTTATGAGTTGTAATTTCTATTAAATCCTCTGGTAAACTAACATAGCTAGTGAAGATAGCCATAGAAACAATTGATTTTCCCATTCAACGTGGGGACAAATTCCAGTTCGCTATGTAACAGTTTCCCAAAGGCTAAGTCCTCTGGTGAAATCGGAGTTATGGAAAACTCAGCTATGCCGGGTGGGCCGCCGTGGCCTGGTTTGTTCCGGCGATCTTCGAACAAGCGCCACTGACCACCCGGACTTTGCAAAGGTGTGTGACCTGGGTGGTGAGTGGGCCTAGAGACGGTGTCTCTAAGGTGATCGGCCTTACCATCTGACAATGGTGATAAATAGCGATATAATAGCGATCAAACTAGCAATAATAATGGTAAAACAATCATAAGCCATACCCAATGACTCACCATTTTGATAGGTGGGATTTCAACAATTCCCAGTCATGGGTGGTTTATGGCAGTGTTTTACCCACATTACTGGGATAGTTGATGTGTAAAAATACCGCCGGTGGACTTTCCATCTATATCAGTTTAACCTCCGGTAATCATCAAACATAGATAGGTGAATTTCCCATTGAAACACCCACTTAGACAGAATCTTCCATTGCCACGTTTGATTATAAAGGGGTAGTAGTGAGAAAACCACCAATAACAGGATGATAATTGGGGTATAAAACAATCAAGGATAAGTGGGATATGTTGGGATATCAATGGGAAATAGATCTACATTCAGATCCAAACTATATGGCTATTTAAATGGGAAAATCATCGAACTGGTGGATGTTCCACACGTTTGATTACCAGAGGATAGTAGCAAAGGGAAGAATCTGCCGTGCCGATTCTTTTGGGTGTTTATCACGCTTAGTTGATGTTAATTATCCAAAGAACATGATTCAGCAGAGTGTTTTCATGGTGTGTCCAACTCATGTGGCTTCCAACCGTTGACCGTGATTATTATCAATCACTAGCTGGGATGCACTGCAGAAGGAGCAAGTATTTGGTCTTCTCTTGCGGAAAAACAAACAAAAGACATGCGGACATTGCTGATGACAACAAGCAGGGAAACGAAAATGAGCAGCAGCAGCAACAACAACCACAACCACAACAACAACAACAACATCATCATCATCATCATCATCATCATCATCATCATCATCATCATCATCATCTGAGGGTGTGGCTGACAAAGACATTACCATTGTGGAACCAAAAAAACTGAATGTTTGTGGAGGAGGATCCATTTCTTGCAGAGTTCAATCATTTGGGACCACATCCAAATTGTATTTGCAGCCAATTTTTACCCATACCCTTGCGTCCAATCCGCGTTCATGTCACTTAGATTTCCATCTCATCGCATCCCATACCACAAAAACCTACACGTTTTAACAGTCCATGCACCAAGTCACTCTCGGGGTTTCTCGCCAGATGCGTGGTCAGGGGAAAGAGACACAGTTCTGCATTGTATTCGAGATTCCTCGGCTGTGACGCAGCTGAAGCTGGACACTTCACCAGGGGTTCAAAAGGGCGGTCCCAAGAAATGAGGCTGTTGTTTGGGCAAAATATGGCAAAATTGTAGTTCAAAAATGTTCAGAAGGCCTTACAACATGAATCCAGCAAAGCCAATCAAACCTGGATTTCAACATCAGAATTCATCCAAAGGTTTCATGTCGAAGAATGAAACCGAGAAGATAAAATAAAATAGAAGAGTAATACCCTTCGGTGTCATCAAACATGGCTTGCTGCGAAATCCCTCAACCAAATGGAGGTGTTCCATATAGGAAACAGAAGGTTTTCCAGCAAGCCATGTTAGTTTACCAGAGGGTATATCCAACTAAACATGGGACATCAATCTTTGCTCGCCTCTGGTAATTAAACCTAGCTTGCTGGAAAATCCCACATTCAGATATTATGTTGTTCCCATTCAAACACCATCTTTTGCGGGGATTTCCAACTTGCCACGTTTGATGACACCGGAGGGTATTGACCAATATCCGATATCCCATTCACATTCCATTAATATTCCACTAATATACAAACATTCCATTGTAGTATCCAATGCTATTCCCATGGTTACCCTCCTGTAAGCTAGCATAGATGTGGAAAACCCACTATTTGTAGATCATTGTCGGAGGGTTTTACCATGGGTTTTCCACAACTATGTTGGGTTACCCTAGGGTAAATCATCATCAAATCCCATTAGATCACCATAATAAACTCACCATTTATCCCATTGAATCCCAGAAAATCATCATTTTTCTTGGTTAAATCACCATTTTTGTTGGTTGAATCTGTGGTAAACAAAAACATCTGAAGCTGGTGGTCTCCGAGTGCCCAAGCGACTGCTGACTGTGTCTTCGGATCGGCGGGATCCAATCCTGGCGCAGAGGATACCATGATGCAGTTGAGGGTAATCATGTTTATGGATGTTTATAATCATGATCGTATACCCTCCGGTAATCAAACATAGCAATTGGAAATCCCCTATAAATAGAGGTCTTAATGGGATAATCAACTATAAATGGTGGATTTTCCATTGCCATGTTTGATTACCAGAGGGCAATCTATAATCATAATATGTGGTATAAGATACCCAATCATATATGGTTTAAGATAAGTATCCATTCAGATTTTCCCTTCTATTTTATGTTTACAATCATTTATGTGTTTGGTATAAGATATGGTATATGATATTACTTATCCTCAATCATAATCATGCTTATAACCACATATCCCAACATATCCAAATGTGTATAATCATGATCGTATAATCATGAATCATAGTTATAACATCAGTTGGGATATGTGGCTTCTATAACTATGATTCATGACTATATACATATATACATATATATATATCCACTTATGGGTGGAACTGCACTTCCAAGCAATTCTATGGAGATATAAGTTGAACCTTGTGGGATAACATTGGTGAAACAAACTATATTGATCTTTCAATGGATTGATTTGCTACTGAAAAAAATCAGGAAAGAAAGGTCTTGGCCGCTTAAATATAGAGTTTTCCTCTAACAGGAAATGTTCTCCCTCAAACCATTTCTGTGAATGTTTTATGAATGGTTTGTTTGTTGATCTAGTTCGTGGACATTCCGGCCGTTACCGTGTATTGTATAATGTGTTGTGAGCATTGATTCTCTCACACAAAAATCATCGGAGATATTTCCCACAAAGTTCAGTTCCAACATCGCTAGCCCTGTTGGTTTAGACCATCGCAGCTGACGTGCCACTGATCCCTCTATCCAGTCTGGCCATGGAAAGTCATGTCGGGATTTCTCAACCATGTCTGTCTTGACAGGATGATACAACTCCAGGAAGCTAATGTGGCCAAAACCCCTTGACATGAGGCCGAGGGATCGTTCCAGGGTGGGGTTTCAAAAAGCTTAGATCATCCTGTTTCCGTATCTATAGTTCTGGGATCTTCCTGGAACACAAGCAATCTACAAAATTGGTATGGGTTTGTCCGATTGGCCCATCCTGTTTTCAAGTGCGAATAGATATATCTCCATGATTATAATGACTCACCAATCTGAAGAGTACAACTATTTGGGAATGATTCCCCCACCATGATTTCTAGTGACGTCGCGAAGTGAGGTCAATGTATATATATATATAACTATAATTATAACTATAATAATAATAATAATAATAAATAACAATAATAGCAACAATATATGCATATATACATGTGTATATATTATATATACACCATGTGTATAGTATTGTAGAATACGTATTGTATCATATTATATATATATATGGAGGTTTCCTAGAATTGGGGTCCTCCCAAGTCATCCAAAATTGGACCAGTTTAGGATTGAAACGCATGGTAATTTGGGGATCCAGCATTTTAAGAAACCTCCATGTAATCACATATATATATATATCCCATTTCATATTCCCATGTCATATTCCCAGAAGATTCCCATGATATTCCCAAATTCAAATATGAATTTCCAGTACAAACCATCCATATAAACAGTTTGTAGATGGTGAATCCCATGATAATCCCATATTTGACAGTGTTTTAGAGTTGCCATCCGTAGTTTCCAACTGGTGATTTCGCAACCATCCACAGTAGGTAATATATATATATATAAGGGTTTCTTAAAATGGTGGATCCCCAGTCATGGGATTATGCCATCTACCCTCTGGTAAACTAACATAACTATTGAAAATGGTGATTTATAGTGGATTTTCCCATTAAAAAGGGTGATTTTCCATAGCTATGTTAGTTTACCAGAGGGGATCAACTGGTGCAGGATTTCGCGACCATCCCCAGTAGCGCCATTTCCATCACGGCCTCATCAACCGTGACATCTTTGGGTTTCCGCAGCTGCGGCCGTGGCAGCTGCGCCAAGGGAAGCCGCGGGAGCGTTGCTTCCGTTTCAAGCAGGGCCAACCTGGGACAAGGTGAGAGTCCAGGGAAAACCACAGAAAAACCATAAGGAAAATGGTGATTTAACAATAGGATTTATACAGCTGATGTGAGACCCATGAATACGAGTTCGTTATCCCCCCAAACCCAAACATTAACCGATTTCTTGGATCATTGGAGTGTTTTGAGGGAAAATGTGCCCCAAAAAACTATGTTTGATGAAGTATTTACAATGGTTTTCCGGTTTCGATTTTCCATCATTTTCCTTACAAGCAACAAACTAACCCAATGATTGGAGAATCATCTCCAAAGAAAGAAGTCCATTTGCTTAGGTTGATTTGATGATATTTACCATCTGGAAATCTAACAGTTTGCTACAGAAAACAACCATAATTCTTAATCAGTAAATCAGCGAACCAAATGGGCCATGGTTTCCATGGCTACGTTTTACCAAAGGGTAAGACCTGGTGCCCTATGGTATCTCAACATAGCTTAACATCAACATAGTTTTTGCGAAAACCCGGAATTTCACTTCCTGATGTTCAATATTGGTCCTCACTTGGAAATAGGTTTTACGGGTTTAATCTTCATCATAGATATAGAATTCGAATTGAGCATCATGAGGGGAAGATGATGCAGATTCGATAACACAGGAGACTCGACTCGGCAGATATCATGCAGGTCTATCACACACACACACACATATTCATTTTAAATACATATAACAAGATTTCCTTTGAAAGGGGTCTTGAAAATGAAACAGGTCTCCGGCTGCGCGCTCTGCGCGCGCGCGAGCGCCAAAAAGGTGCCAAAAATGAAACCTTGTTGGCGCGCGCGCGCACAACGCGCACGCGCGCGCGCGCGTGGTGCGTTGCCCAGGACTCCTTCATCTTGAGGACCCCTTTCACCCCGAGGACCCCTTTCAAAGGAAATCTTGTTACATATCTATCTATCTATCTATCTATCTACCTATCTATCTATCTATCTGTTTATCTATCTACGTGTGCGCACATTCCAGAACCTTTTCTATCAGTGAACTGCGTGTCAGAGCTGCATCTCTATTCGGGCATTTTTTTGTCAAAAAATGCAATGGAGTCATTGAATCTAAGATGGTTTGCTTCGAAGTGCTCAAGAACGACAAGTATTCTGAAACACAACAAAGCCACATCATATTCCCATGCGATTCATGATTGAGGTATTGGCTTCATACGGGCTAGAAAGATGAAGGCATTCGGCCTTGGAAAATGTTCTGTTGTCTTATGTGGTCGGCAGTCAGCTGATGCTCTCTAATTCTTTTTGTCCACACGTATAGAAAAGCAGTTGCTGCAAACGCGCTTCCGCACCCTGGCCAATTCCCAATGTCCTCTGTTGGCTGCGCCTGCGGCTCCCTGACGGGCGCCCGGGTGAGATTTTTGCATCGATCCAAGAATAGGGTTTCGGGGTGGGATCATCGTTTGGAAACGTCTTTCTAATTAATTAGAACATTCTTACAAAAAACCGTGCTGCCAACCATACGTCTCTCGGCTGCCTCAGCGCATTTCGCGGCAGCAATCTGCCCGCAGCTGCGCCACCGCAGCCTGCAGCAACGCGCTCTCTTGCGCACACTGCCTGCGCTCCTCCTGCAGGAGGGTGTGTTTTGTCAATGTTTTTCACACTTTTCAAGACATAAGATAATTTTACGAAAAGGCTACCTCAAAGATCATGTCGTCACATTTGTGCATAGAGAGGTCATCACTTCACTTTCCGCAATACTCCAAAGATCTTAGTATCCAGTAAGCATGCCTTTGAAAAATCATCCATGAACATTCTCACATGCTACCCCAAAGACCCTTGCGTCCGACGTGCACAAATGTTAAGAGGTCACTAGGCCGCATTCGCACTATCCCCAAAGATCCTGGTTTCCAGCAAGCACCCAATTAAGCCTTCAAAACCGGGGCGAGTGAAGATTAGCAGCAGGATCTCTTCTTGACTTTACACGGAAATTCTCAGACTTGAATTGACTATCACGAGGCATACATTCGAAATCCGGAAAATTCTTCATTGGTATTGAGACCTTATTCTTGTGGTGTCGGAAAAAGGTGCATCACAATATATATCTGAAAATTAATATTGCTAGTTGGAACTACAAGGCTTGAATCTATAATTTTTTTTTCCTGTCCTCTTTGCGCTGCTCTTGTTTGCGCAGCTTTTCCTGCCGGCAGGAGATTAACGCCCAGGGAGCATGAACCGAACATTAACGGAAGGCATCCATTCGAAATGTGAAAAGTTATTCAACTCATTAGCACGGGAAACTTATTCTTGTTGCACCGCAGAAAAATGCATCGCAACATCAAAAAAAAAACATAGTCGGTTGGAAGTGCAAAAGTTGAATCCATTTTCTTCCCGTCCTGTGCCTTCTTCTCTTTTTTCTCCTGCTTCCAAACCTCCTGCCGACAGGAGACGGGCGCGTGAAATTTAATTAGCGAGAAGCATACATTGCATTGAAGATGTCTAGTCTATAACCGAATGCCTTGCATTCCAATCCAAACCCATTCTGCATGCACATACACCTGACACGTTCTCACAACTCTCATGTGAAAAAGTCTTGTACAGAATTCTTTACGCAGACAATTCTATTTTTCATCTTTCCGAAAGTTCTCCTTGAGGTGGCGGACCAAGGAGCTCAGACTCAGGCGCACGTAAAGCATTGCTGTGAGGGGTCGCAGCTGCGGTGAATTACTCTTTAATTTTTCTTCTCTTTTACATCGACTCATCCCTGGGCACACCCAAAATATGATAGCCTTACTTCCGAAAAATGCCATTCTGAATCCTTCTACTCATTCTCAAGTCTGCATGACAAGATTAGGAAAGCATCCCTTGCCTCCGACGAAAATTCTGTGGATGAAACACATCAGCATTTTTCTTATCGAAAGCCTTTTCTGACGCTTGTTAGTCATCTTTCTTTTCATACCCATACCCGTTGAGGCTATGATTCGCAATTTCATTCCTTTCCTGGGAGTAAAGCTGGCTTATCCAATAATTCGTGCACCTCTATTACAGGTGACCAATGGGTACGATTGATATATCGCAATCCTGATGCATTGCAAAATCCTCCAGCATCACCATTTTATATATTATCGGTCTAATGTGAATATTGTAATCCGCTCCCATCCTTGTCCCGTTTTAATAGCTGATGTAAAAATTGCTGTTCATCAGATCACCTCAAAAATATCTCCTTGTAAAGGGCAGTCCAACCACCAATTCTCTACCAAGGTGAAAGAAAGGACGTCTACCGGAAACTGGGTTCAAGATCTGGTTGGTTGCTTGACTGGATTGGTTTAAGGGAAGTCTCGTCGGAAAACTATCCTTCCAGCCATCAACTATAGGAGCTTCTGGTTCGTTGTCCCTTGTGTCAAGAGAGCAAACAATAGCATGTAATACATTGAAGGACGATTGGATTGTTGCCTGGTTCTTCTTGGGTTGTGGGGTTCGTATACCCCTGTGTGGCTAATCTATGCTGGAGCAGATGATCACTGCGTTCCCATCCCATCTAGAACTGATGTACATCCAAGCAGTCCGCCAACGAATTTACGCTGGGGTAAAGATACAAAAAGCTGTGGAAAACCAATGGTTTCCTTCGGACAATGATCTACATAAATGGTGGGTGTTCTACATCTATGTTAGTTTTGAAGAAGGGTACCCTCTGGTAAACTAACATAGCCATTGAAAATGGCCATTGATAGTTGATTTTCCCATTAAAAATGGTGATTTCCCATAGTTATGTAACAGTTTACCAGAGGGTATGTACCACTATTTTGACTGGGATTTCGGGAAGTCCCATCTTTTTGCAGAGTTGCTATGGCTATCCCTAAGTCATAGCTGGTGAATGGATGTTATCCCCAAATATGGTAATAACAGCTTTTGACTCATCCCCAATTAACTATTGAGATGGCATAATATGGCCATTGAGGGTATCCACCGGATATAATGCGATCATATTCAGGGTAATCACCTATTAATAAACACCTATCTGTTCATTATTCAGGATAATCAACTACAGCATATGGCCATGAAGGATATCCGCCTGCTAATATGAACTATTAATATCCCAATTATCCACCAATTCAGGAGAATCAAAATCGAATGGTGTTTACCCTCTGGTAAACTGTTACATAACTATGGAAAATCACCATTTTTCATAGGAAAATCCACTATAAATGGCCATTTTCAATAGCTTTTTGTATGTTTACCAGAGGGTAATGAGGACCAGACCCCTGTGATCTCTGCCAGGCCGCTGTTGGTTCACCCAATCCGCCAACATATCGGCGTAGAACGCGTGCCCCGCCCAGCGCGGGTGGCGATACGACCAGTCCGGCCACGCGGTGGGCTGAACGTTGCGGGGCCACATGGTGAACTGAGAACCTGGGGCGGAGTTGGACTGTTTGGAGGGTGCAGTGGAGGTTACTTTATGGGTATAACCATGGTATAACCATGGGATTTCATGGTGATTTTATGGGATTTAATTGGGCTTCAATAGGATGATGATGGGATATAGTCTACTTTGGGGGTGCAGTTGATAGTACTTTTATGGGTATGTTTACCTCCATAAGTTATCAGAAGTTGGGATATAAGTCCTATAAGTGTGGTGAAATCTATCCACAGAAATACCAAGTACCTGGAACTGTACTTCCAAGTGGATGATGTGTCAAGTCATTGGAATCACCCCATTTTTGGGGGTGGTGAAATGGTGAAATAAGTGGAATACATGACGAATCTAAGAAACACCCCACAAAAATGTTCTTTGAGCTGGTTCCCGAATCCATTTTCGAGCAACAGATTGTGGTATTAAAGTACCCAAGGTTGACCCAGAATACTGCACACAGACAAAAACCGAAAATCGTTGCTTTTGTGTGTCACAACAACAAAAAAAGCGTGGAAAAACGTGATCCAAAGCCGGAAACTCGTTAACAGTTGCCTACAAAGGATGAGGTTTACTTACATAGGTGTATCTGAGAACGTGGTATATACACCCAAATGGAAATGTTGCCCAGAAACAAATTGAGAGAATCCATGGAATGGGTGATATCCTATTTTCAGACAAACTCATCTCGCCAATCCAAATGCGAATGGTTGAAGCCGTTGTGCGCCCCCTGAACACCTGAATCTTGCTGCACGAAAACATAGGCTGGGGATATTGTCATCCCTTTGCTGTATATTGGTTGGTTAAGTACGGTGTTACAGATTTGCCAGTTCATGGATTGTGATAATACCCAATATATATATATATAAAAAGGATAGGATAAATTCATATAATATCATCTAATAAATGGTTTTGAGGCATTTCTCAAGTGGATAGTATCCGAAACCATCCATAAACGGGACTCAATCCAAGAGTTGATCGTGCGTTTGAACAAAATCTGGACAGGTTGCCCAACAAATGTTGGAGACTTGAGAGCCGGATAAGCTGGGGATAGCAAACTAACATAGCTATGGAATTCATGTGTTTCCCGTTCGGAAATGATCTACTTCATGGTGGATTTTCCATCGATATCAGTTTACTCTCCGGAAATCAAACGTGGCAATCAATTCCCCATTCAGTTCGATGATTTTTTCCCCATCGACACCTCCATTTATAGTTGATTTTCCAACATGTTCCAATGATTTCCCGTGATTGTCCCATTAAAATCTTCATACCCTCTGGTAAACATAGAAAAAGCTATTGAAAATGGCCATAGAAATAGTTGATTTTCCCATGAAAAATGGTGATTTTCCATAGTTATGTAACAGTTTACCAGAGGGTATATGAGGGGATTTCCCAGCTAGCCATGTTCGATAACATCGGATGATACCTCCCATGAGACCTCCCTTGACACGCCGCGAGTTGCCAAGTGGCCCCCACGGCGGGAGAATTCTTCCATTGCGTTCCTCGGTGGCCGATTGATGATTTTACATGAGCTAAGTTCGAGGGATCCCAGTTGGTCAATGGATAATAATATCAATAGGCACATATATCATATAACCCACATAGAAATGAAATATCACCAGTTCTATGTGCATATTAAGATGGGTTGTAAACGATTCACGAAGTGGGATGCACATCGAAGTACGAACACCATTGTACCCCAAAAGTCAAACATGGCACCCTTAGACATGTCCAATGGACCAAAATTGTCAAATTCCAAAGGCCATGTTTGCGACTTTCAAATGCTAATTTTGAGGGGGCTTATATAGAATAATCCCATCATCCCCCCAAATATCAAACACCCCCGACATGGTCCGAAATAATTCTCAAGTATGTGTAAATCCCCTACTCAACCATGGTTTTTTGGGGGTGGTGTTAAATATTAGGGCGATGCGATTTGGCCAGCGACATCGCTGAGATGCTAGCACACCGGAACAAGTAGCAGGCCCTAGGGTGAAGTCTGGAAGGGACTTATGGTTGTTCATCCCTCCAATTCATATGATATTGTAGGTTTTAAATGCTGTTAACATGGTTAACCCATCTTTAACCCATCCCCAAAAAGGACTGATAGAATGTGGATGATGTTGATTTATACCCAGGTAGGTTTGGGCGGTCAAAACCCATAGAGGGTCGTTGATTTCTTTGATTCCAGACACACCGGCATCTGGACATTAGAAGATCTGAGATGCTCATAATTAATTACTCGGTAGTTAAATCTCATTTGTGGTAGTTAAATCTCCCACTCGCATGAGTTTCAAAAATCTAAGATTCTCATAGTTCAGCATGGGCAACTTGTAGTGCTCCGCCACTCCCCGCAAGAGCTTCAATGCCTTATCGTCCTGCGACACGGAAGGAACGATGCGTGGTATGTGTGCATGGCTAGCCTAGGATACTTTGGCTAGCCTAGGATACTTTGCAAAACCACAGCATCAACAACGACAACGACAACGACAACAACAACGACGACATCGGCGGCGGCGGCGGCGGCGGCAGCAACAGTTGACTAGATTTCTTTTACCAAGAGATGATATCAAACAAGTTTACTTCATTTGATCTCAGGTGGGTATGGCCCAAAGTGTGTACTCAAAACAAAGGATGTTCTACATTTCTATATGACAAGCTCCCCCCATTTACCCTCTTGTCATTCAAAAGTTATAGAACATATCCAATCCCAATTGTAGATGATTTAATTATCTAAATACAAAACATGGTGAGGTTTCCAACTTCTACAAGGAGGGATAATTTGACAAAACAAACAAATACTCATATCAGGTAAGACTGTCTCCACTATCCTCAACGAATCTACACACATGGACAACTACCCCCAGATCTGCAGTTCAACGCAACAGAGAGATTCTGGAGACCATCCAACCCCATCACTCAAAGTCCCATGTCATGGTCTTTTTCAACTCTGAGAACATTTGATTGAGCTAGCTTAACTTTAAAACAAGCATTGAATCAACAAGCCCCAACAATGAGCTTTCCTTAAGCAACAATTGCCCACTGTCGCCATTTTTGAGCAAATCGTTTGGTAATCCAGCCCTTCCGACAAAAGCAGCCAACGGTCACGGGAAGTGTGAGAGAAACTGCCCATGTCCTTGGCTACTGCAAAAGTGGATGATTGGAGAGGTATGAGGTCTTATCTAAAATTCAAACATGTAATGTATTAATGTAAAAATACATAAAAATAGTGACACTAATACATATATATATATATATATACATACATATGTAGAGATCAGGCCTGTTTCGCGGTTTCAACTGTGATAAACGTATTTGTCAACCCGGATCATCATAGCCGGTAGAATGGAAGAAATATTTGAAACCACTCGGCAGAGTAAATGGTAGGCCCTTTCAAAGGCGCCAGAGACTCAACAATTCTCAGTTAATTCTTGCTGTTTTGACAGAAAGATATTATTTGATATTGTCTGATGCTATTTGCCCCTGCAAAATTTGACTCAACACCTCACCCAACACCTGGGTTTTGTGGAATCACATACCCTGCACACGGGAGCCCCGCAAGCATCTATTGCCCAGCGGCACGGTTGTAGATCAACAGAACCAACGTCTGGGGCAGGAACAGGTGGCAGATACCTTGCTGGACCCACCCGATTCCTCACTGGGTTGAGGGAAAATCTATAGGAAACCCGTGGAAACCATTAACCATACCGATTTCAATATATTCCCATTGAATACGAGGGGTCTTGTAGATGTCCTGTTACCTCAGGCCACTCAAGATGTTTTTTTTTCTCAAAGAACTGAGCCCACAAAACATTCACCCCAGATCACTACTTTAAAACCCCCATCTCCCACTCAGATTCCCAGATCTACCTACTCAAATCCCCATTTTTCGGTGACCTGGCACCATCCGCAGTCAGCTCCATCGGCTCCACCCTTCGAACCGTGTTGCGAATCAATTCTTCCAGTTTGAAATCCTGCCCTCCCCAGCCATTCCTCAGATGCCGAAAGTTGAAAAGTGCTGCGAAAGCTACCCCGGGCTGTTGCGAATAATGATTCGTTCGGCTTCACACCGGGGTTGAAAAACCGTGAAGATATGGGGATGTACAAGTGGATATAAGTGATAAATGATGGATGGTCGATGATAAGTTCGGGGATACTAACAAAGATTCATTGGTGGGAAAAAAAGAAACACTCCGTGAGGGGAATCCCGTTCTCAACCAACCAGTATAAAGAGACACCACAAGGTTTCGAACACTGCTCATATGTGCTCGGGTCAAGTTATATGGGATTCATGGGGTACGGTCGTCCATCCCATGCCATGAGAATCTATAATGGCTATAGAACTCCCAATTCATGGATTGATGACCATCCCCGAAAATGAGCAGCGCATAAGCCATGTTTTGACCACGGCACATTTCTCTTGTAATTGTCAGATATCGTCAGTATCTATTGCGTGCATCCCGCTGTATAAGCCACTCATCTAGCTTGGGATATCCTCTGGTAAACTAACATAGCTATTGAAAATGGCCATTTATAGTGGATTTTCCCATTAAAAATGGTGATTTTCCATAGCTATGTTAATTTACCAGAGGGTATCAACGATGCAAAGTGACTGGCTGAAGTCCAAGATGATCCAATCCACTGGGACTTTGGCGCTCTTCTGCGCTACGACCTGCGACTCAATCGCTTCATCAGACTAAACCGTGATGGGCAGGAGAGGGGCGGAAGCCTTCATGTAGGTGTATATCATAATGTTATACATGTATATATATATATATACATATATATATATATACATACATACATGTAATATGTGTATCATTTTGTATCCATATGTCTGTCTGTCTGTCCGTCTAGATAGGTAGATAGGTAGAAAAATAGAAGTGTCAGGGTTCTGCAAGCCGCATAGGGAATATAATAGCGCCTCTGCGGGTTGGACGAGGTAATCACCCATCTATAAGTGGGGTTTACCGGTTTCCCCTCTGGTCATTCAACAGTTTGCTTTGGAAAACAGCCCATTTATAGATAATTTACTTCTTCAAAATGGTGATTGTCCATTGCTATGTTAACTTACCAGAGGGTAAAATCCCCATTAAATCCCATTGAAACAGCATTAATCACTATAAGATTGTAAGATTCCATTAAGATTCCATTAAATCCCATTAAACCACCATATATGATTGGATGACGGAATCTTGAAGTGGCTTGGATTCCAAGGCAAGGCACCATCTCGGTCTCAGCACATTCCAGGTTACAGCCACCTGGCTGCTCAGGAAAACAAACGGGTGCGGTGGCGTACGGTCAGCACATCCCATGAAAAACCTGGATGAAAATGGGAAATTGTACGAACATGTATGGAATGTTGATCATTGGGATACATGATATCTTTGCCAAAAAACAACAATCAACTGATATGTCCAAAGAGGTAAGATTAGGTAAGGGCCATCTGTTTTGGGGGGTTGTTCACCTCAGTATAATTCCATCACCCAGAGGCATACCACAGCTGGGCAGGGAACAGTTCTCACACGAATCCTCAGCGTTGTTGGCTAGTATTACCATACCAAACTCTCCTTATGTGTTGCTGATGGAAGGTCACTATCGTTATTCCCCTATAGTTTCAGGGGTTGGATATGAAACCAACTGTATTCGTATTCCCCTATCATCCCTATCGTTGTCGGCCTCCCATCCCTGCCTCGCGCATAGGAGAGCAGTTGCACAGAGTTAGGAAAGGCCTCTTGCAGATACGCTCCGAAGAGGGTTGGCCAAGCACATTGACCTTGCGTCACAAAGGCGGCGCACAAGGGTAACCCAACATCATCCACTAGAAATGGTGATTTAATCAACACAAGTACTCCAAAAGGGGATTTAAGTGGTTGTAGAAGGGGTTCAAACATGGCTGAATGGTTGCTTCAATCCATCCAAAAAGTATGAATTCAATGGGGACCAACATCCCAACACAAACGTAAGTTGGAAATGTATGTGTACATATAAAGGGTTCTCAATGGGCAAAGTCAAGAATCGTTGTTGGCCATGATAAGAAACTTGTTTGTTGGACCTAGCACTGTTTGTTGGTCTATCCCTGTCCTTGCTGGCAGTATCCCGTGTTAATAATATCACATCTACCTCTATGTTCGCTGATGTTCATTGATAAATGCTACATTATTGTTGATTGAATTCCAAGTCTGAAGGTTTATCCCACCTTTTTCTTGCTCTACACTCCAAAAAAAGGTTGTACATTTGAATATAATGTAAAAACACTGTTGCTTACCAAATCCACTGCAACTGCAATTGACATCACTGCCAAGACACCTTCGTTCATTTTGCACTGCTCCATGCCTTAGAAAAGGCCGAAAGCCATCAAAGGTATAGAGAACGCTGGAAGGAGTCAGCTGAGTACTGTTTTGATAGCAAAAACAAATCGACAATTCCCCTGTACAACCAAATGACTACGTCCAAACATGCACACATGTGTTTCGGGTTCCGTTCTAGATTCTAGAACCATTGGTTTCCCGGTGTTGGGACAAACGCAACCTGTTTGTCATGTGCATGGCTCCAGAATGCCAAACATTGCGGCCTCAGATGTGGTAGCTATTCAACCATCAAATATGTGAACATACTTGAATGATCTAAGGATATCTACCCATCATTGTTCCCCATCATTAACCATCATTAATGATGAGTAATGTAATGATGGTTTCGTCCAACAGCAATGATGAACATTCACCATTCTGCTGGAAGCTAAGTGGCAGCACTCCGAACCAACGGTCATACCTCAGCCGGGGCCAGCAACACCAAAAGTATCCAATGACTCAGTGAGAAAATGCTTTAAACATGTACCGTCTGGATATTCAACGTAGCTATGGACAATAGGTAAATTAAATCATGAATCATTAAAACATTTATAAATGGTTATAAATGGACCATCTTCCATCACTATGTTAAATAACCAGAGGGTATGAAAATGATGATACACCATCAGATTCTTCATATTTTGGGGTCTAGACATTTTGAGACCATTAACCAGTATTAACCTACAGTACAGTATATATATATATATACATATGTACATATATATATATATATAGCTTGCCTATGGTTTACCTATGGCTTACCTATGGTTTACCCATTTTTTTCCTATGGTTTACCCATTCTTAACCACTATCATAAATTTTGAGACCATCGTTACCCTCCGGCAATTTCACGTGGCTATGGAAAATGGCCCATTTATCATTACATGATTTACCTATTGGAAATGGTGATGACCATGATTCACCACTATTAACCACTGCTAACCTATGGTTTACCTAAGGTTTACCCATTCTTAGGCAGATAAATGCAAATAAACATTATTAGCCATTGACCCACGATGTGTGGTTAACTTCCTTAACCATCATTACGGATTTCGATCCAATGGTTCACAAAGCAAGGCCCCAAACGATCGCTAAGTTGGTTTATAAATCCACTAATTCTGGTCTGGCTATTGTAGCAATTATAACTCCAGTGTATGTGTGTATATATGTATACAACTATCATATTCATGGGGCGAACATAGACCAAAAAAGCGAACTGAGGGCCCCACCTTATTTTATCTATGGTTTACCTATCCTTAACCATCATGACATAAAAATGGGACATTATGGGACCATAGCTCACCATCATCGCCCACTTTTTCAGCAAGGGTCTTACCATTCATAAAAAGGCTCTTATGATATTTCTATCCCAGGTGGGTTTTACCTATTATCTATGGTATATATACCTATGGTTTTACCTATGATCTACCTATGGATTTGATTTAAACATTATTAACCCTGATATATTATCAACCATATAATAATGAACCATTGATTATATAGCCACAATAAACCATGGATTTAACCCATTTCCTCAACATCATTATTAACCATTGTTACTAATTATATATGACTATATAAATCTATATAACTAACCATTATCAACCAAAGATTTAACCCATTTCCCCGACATCTCCAAGGACCGTCCGTCCAATCCCAGCCGCTCCCTCCGAAGACTTCGATCCGAACCGTCTCGTTGCCCTCCGTCAGCCGTCGCAGCAAGCTCTCCATCTGGGGGGCGGTGGTTCAAAGATGGTAGATTTCACCGGGCAAAAGTGCGATTTAACTGCGACTGAACCACAATCAATGAGGGAAGGGGTGGTTAGACTACAACTGGCCTGGTTTTTGGGGTGATTTACAAGGTGATTTATGGGGATTTCAACAAGACAGATATGGATTTTAAGCAGGAATATGTGGAAATTCACCGACAAAAAAGAACTTTTTTAAACATTGTTTAACCAGGAAAATTTGCTTAAGTCACAAATACAGCGGGTTGACTGCAACAAAGGAATTGAATGTCATTGGCCCATGACACCCATGAGCGGACAAATGTAGCCAGAAATTGTGGATAGAAACTTCCTTGAGGATTGCCATGGGTCTGTCCAGGATTGGATATGTCTTCCCAAATGTGGCAACTTCATTGGGACTATGAGGATTCACCCGTGGATTTGAGGTATGCCCCATGTTGGACAAACCTAAATGCTGTCAGATCCCCCAAAGGTCATCAACTGTTTCAAGATGCTGGGCGGAGATTGAAAATTGTAGACTGTAAGCAGGTATTTTAGAGGAAAAACAATCCCATCCCCCGTTCATATTAGACATCCCCCAACCATAGTGGATGTAGCGGGATGAAACCACATATGACTTGTACCTTGGCAAATGGCTGTGTTTAACCAGGCTATCCTCTCAAAGGTTTTGAACCCAGGAAACAATTGCCATGTTTGCCCGGCGAATCTCATGGTTTCCGTCATCTCTGGATGCCCTTTGGCGATCGAACATGGCAATGGTGAATATAGGGTAGTATACCCTCCAGTAAACTAACATAGCTATAGAAAATGGCCATTTATAGTTGATTTTCCCATTAAAAATGGTGATTTTCTATAGTTATGTTAGTTTACCAGAGGGTAACCCCTATCACCAACCATCCACAATGTTCATGTTTAAAATCACCATCAACTATGCTCAAATGCCCATTCATCAACCTAGAAAGGCGCAGTGGTCACTGCATATCCCATGATATCCCCATTGGTTGATTTATTACAGTCATGAAAAAAACCACAGTATCCCATCTCATGATACTGGTTGGTTGATAGACGTTCCTACTATGGCTGATGATATATAATCCCCATTAAACCAGATAGCATCATCCTTGATAATTAATGACCCATCAACAGGGGGTCTAACTTTCCTAGCCCATTGTTCATTATTCATGATATCCCCATAATATCCCCATTACATCACCATGTTCGTTGATTTCTGATGCTTGAATCACCATTAAATCACCATGATATCCCAGTTCTATCTCCATCCGTCGAGGCTCCAGAGGGTATTGCTGGCCAGGCATCTCGGCACGGCTCGCGTTCCATACCTGGCAATAAAGATAGCAGTTGTCGGAGCTAGTACGGACTGGAAATTTCCATCCAAGGTGGAGGCCCAATTCGAAAAACCATCGGAAAATGGCGAATTAAGAAAGAAAAATGGTGATTTACAGGGATTTATCTGATTGATGATAGCTAAGTTCACTTATCACTTGATAAACTAGGGTCCATGGGGCACATAACATGATACAACTAGACAGAATGGCTTTAGATGGAGTTATAAACCAACTTATAACTGGGGGGCCTCACCTTGTAAGAATATTGATTCTGTTTTGTTGGTCATGCACTCACTGAGTCATGATTGCATGTTTCTTCACTGCAGTCGAACTGGGCCACTAAGAACAACATATGATGTTTGGCGAGCTGACTTCGAGGCTATGAACAGAACGTGGTAAACCCCCAATAAACCCAACTTGGAGTCTGGAAATTGTATTTCTTGAGTTTAGAACTAAGAAAAATTGAGATGCTCAAAATTTGGTATGGTATACAGTATACCACAATTCGTGGCCATTAAAATGATGGAACGTATTTTTTTGAACCACGAGTTTTGACATGCAGAGCCAAATGGGAGTTCAAACAAAAAACATATTGCACAATATGTGTTTCGTGGTTAGAACCCATCCCAAAAGTATGGAAAATCGATTTGAATCATCCCAGTTGTTGGAAAGAAAAGAAGGTTGGGAAAACAAAGCCATAAACCATCTCCAAATTCACCATTTTTATAGGTGGGATGTAAGTAAACCATTCCCAGTCATCAGTGGTTTATGGCATTGTTTTACCCACATAGAAATCATGAATGAAACACAATGAAACCAACCACCAGGTTTGTCAGAATCTCATTCCTGGTGGTGGAAAGAATCTACCCTGTGAGGGTTCAATCCCCCAAAAAAACTGCTGGAATCTGTGGTTGAACATGAACAATTGTTTCCTGAGTTCAACTAAGAAAACATGAGTTTGCCCTAACATGGAAGATATGTACCGCAAGTATTTACCATTTTGATAGCGAACATATGGGAAAATATGACAAGCAATAACCTTGTTTAAACCATGCGATGCAATGGGGGTATCCAACATTTTCAAGCAAGAGCGGATGCCCAGGTCACCCTTATCTATAACATTCTTCTATAGCCAATACTAAATATTGACCACTTAAATTTCAGTTCTTGCTGAATCACGATTTGTTCACTAACATTTCTTCACTGTGAAATCAACATGTGGATACATGTGTTCACTGTGAAATCAATAGGTTTCTTTTCTGATTTGTTTCCTGTGGAACTCAATGTGAAATCAACACGCTTTCCTGGTGAAATCAGAATTTTCAGGATGATTCCCAGTAGACAAAGCTGGTGCTTAGCAGGGAATGAGGGAATGGCCTATAGTAACCATCAACAATCATCCCATTCTCCCATTCCCTCATGGTTTCTTGTGGTTTTAAGTGGTTTCTATAGGTTTCTTGTGGTTTTAAGTAACCATCAACCCATTACTAAGCACAAGTAAGTAGACAAAGCTGGTTTCTTGTGGTTTTAAGTGGTCGCCGTCCTCCGATCTGTGATGACCGGGAGACCTCTGGTGGCATCGCAGGGAGATCCTGAAAGTCACTCGGGCGCCAGGCCTGTGACAAAATCATGCGAGTTGGGGTGTGCAAACAAAAGATATTGGATTTAATATATAGTACCCTCTGGTTATTTAACATAGCCATGTAAAATGCCTTTTAAATGGAGGTTTCTAGCTGGGAAAATCATCCAAAATTAGCCAGCTATTCCATGGCTATGTTAAATAACCACAAGGTATACCCTCTGGTAAATTAACATAGACCCTGAAAATACACCATTCTTAGTGAAAACCAATCTTCCAAGCTCTATCTGACAGGGTCTATGTTGGTTTGCCAGAGAGTATGTGATTTTATTATGTATTTTGCATATGTCATGTATCATCATATATGTATATTATATCATATCTGGACTAATATCATGATCTTAAAATACATTGACAATCATGTATATTTGATATGTCCAATGTTACATCATGTATATTTATATACGGATGGTATATCATTTATATGGGATATATATCCAATGACAACAATTATGACATATATTGGTCAACAATGATATTGGAATCAATATCATGATGGTACTTGCATCCATGGATAGTACTACTGTGTATTGAAATGCCATGGTAAATTGTATTGTATATCAAGATGGATTATGTACATCTCTATAGATTATAGATATCATGATGTGGCATTTGTACAAGAGATATCCATAGGTGGTACTTTTATGCAGTATCAAGTTCGAATATATAGATATATAGTGACACTATATAATATGTATCCACAAATGGACTCGGGATTCAAAATCATGATATTGGATTATTGGATTATTGGAATACCATATAATATATGATGCATATATATATATACTGTATACATGTACGTACAATACTTAAGGGTAGTAGATCATTGGACTTAATATCCATATGTTGGTAGAATTTATATGTAGCATTTAGAAATTACACCAATTTATATACACCATATATGTATTTGAACAAAAAAAAACTACCAACCAGAACCAGACTATATCATATACAACATATGGTTGTTGGTATTATACCGTATAATTAATAGCAATTAATAGCATATGTGATCGAAAATTACATATCTGGACCCAGATTGGTCTCTCTCAGGCCAACCACCGTTTCTTATCCCAAGAAAATTGTCATTTCAGGAGCCCCAAATTCAGCATTCTCAACCCCTAGCAGTGTCTCTCCTGGCTCAAAATTCACCGAACCCAACTAACCCCAAAAAATGTGACGCAACCTGTAACCCACGCGCACCAAACCACGGTTCCAAGGGTTTATCATCTCTTGCCGAGCCATCCCGAGTATCATAGGAGATCTGGAACTGGGGAATATCTTCAAAAATCTAGATAACTGGATCCACATCTCCTTGATTCTTTGATACTTACAGCCCCATAAACCTTCAAAAAAATGAATCTATCAAGTTCCCTTTAAAATCCCGTGGTACCTTGATCCATCCATTTAATCACCAGTGAAATCCCTTTTTTTGCCCATTGAATCCCCATTCTTGTTGGTTAAATGATCTATGTGCGTTTATATCTTTGTAAATGTCACTGTTTCTTGGTCACATCCGATTATGTATTTGTTGCTGTCTCAGTAATTAATGGTGAATCCCAATTCTCCCACTATTGTTTCCACACGTACACCACATGGGTATCAGTCAAAATGGGGGTACCCCAATACTTAGATGGCTAATACCAGAAATAGACATTTCAATCTGGGGTCCCCTGTGGTCTTCAATGGCTCGACCCATCCCATCTAAAATGACCAATAGTCCGGTACTATATTCGATTACGTATAGGTGGTTTATAAACCATGAACCATTATTCGTATGGTTATCCATTGTAATCCGAATCAAACTACTATATCACCATTGTATCACCATTGTATCACCATTGTATCACCATATATCACCATGATATATCCCCATATTTGTTGGTTAAATCCTATTAAATCACCATTCTGTATATATAATCCATGGCAATCCAGTATATCACCACTATATCACCACTATATCGCCATCATTATGTATATGTATATAATATTTATATATATATATATATATCAACCACATGACTTCAGGCCTTGCTTCCAGGCATCTTGGCCAAATGATTCGGCAGCCGCGGCAGGCGCCGTTGCGTTCCTTGCGCCGTCGAGGGCGCGGCATCCGCCGAAGGGTCGGCGCTGGTCGAAAGGTCGAGCTGCAGTGTGGCCTTGGAGCTTCCGGAATTTTAATGGGTTAGCCTCTGGTAAAGTAACATAACTATGGAAAATCACCACTTTTTAATGGGAAAATCCACTATTTCTATGGCCATTTTCAATAGCAAACTGTTAGTTTACCAGAGGGTGAGTGGATGGAAGTGGCTTGTAATGGTCATATTATGGTCATATCCTGGTTTTAATATGGTTATAATATGGCTATAGTGGTTATGATATGATGGTGATAATATGTCATAAGATATTGTATGTTTGTGATGTAAATGGTTGGAAGTGATGTTGTAAGTCACAACTCTGACATACCCGGTTCTAATCAGTTGCAATCGTTCCTAGATTATAGGATCTTATGACAGCCAGTTGTAACTGCGAATGGATAACCCTTACGAGTACCATCCCCAACCCAAGAGATCCCAAGAGGAAAGTGCTTTTCCCAAGCCCATGAATTGGCAGGGTCTATGCCAGTTGGAGGCAGGTTTTTTTTTCCCAGGTCTATGCAAGTGTTGGGGATTACCATGGAATTTGACGAGAAATATTTCACTGGATTGGTTGAAGGGAAAATCTACAGGAAACTATGGTTTTTCCCATGAAATATAGGGGTTTCCTGTAAAATTTCCCTTCAACCAATCCAGTGAATTTACACGCTCTTGCAGAGGATGCAAATTGAAGATCTATGACTGTGATTTACTCAAGAGTATGGGGGGCAATTAATCAAGAGATTGATGATGCAAGCAGCTAAATCACTCACTCACCCCCTACAATTTGGATTCTACCAGCAAAGAATCGTGGTTTACCTCTGGCAATCTTGCCTGGCACATAGTTACACCATGTTACTCCATTTTCCTCCATGTTCAGTAAAACATCTAGACATATTGAGGGGTGATGTTCCGGTTTCAGATTTCTGCTTCCGTCTGGACGGTGCAGGCATGTTGGAAGTGTGTTCAGCATTTCCTTCTGACCAATATGTAGTGGAAGTGTCATTGCGCAATTTGTGGTTTCCTTCTTTTGTTGGATCTTGTTGTGGGCTGTTTGGTAAAGGTGTTGCATTGTGTAAGCATGCGAAAGTAACGTCAAAAGAGAGCAAAGAGACTGAATGGGATTGCAAATGCCTCAAGCCGGCTGACCTATTCCTCAACTCGAGACCGGTGGCATGTTTGTGGATGCAAACTCTTGTTGAGACAACATACTAGCAGTAAATGTGTATATATATGTATATATGTATAGAAACGATGTGAAACAAACCAGTCATTTCATCTGGATCAATTATAGTGACTCCACAAGCCAAAATCAGGTGAGATTTACCTGTCCCCTCAATTGGGTTCGTTTGAAGAAAAAAAACTGATTCCATCCACGGGCCACTATTCTGAGGGTAGCTCCGTGCCATTTTCTGACACCCAAATCATATTGCTGCTTTTAACTGGTTGTATAATGTTGTATATATTTGTATATTATATCGCATTCTCATATGCAACAATTATTGTTGCCTACATCCCCATGTTTGTTTTGGTTCAGCCATTTAGAAACCAACCAACAAGGCAGGCCATGTTCAGGCCGGCTCTCTGCAAGTACCAAGTCGCAACTGTGCTTGTTGCGGTGGTGTCCTTGCCGCGCTACTAGGGGGAAGCACGGGGTGTTATACGCAACCCCAAGCTATGGATAAACTCTGATAAATCCCAGCTATACTAGGTGCTCTTTGGATAATTAACCACCTTTACATACTTTATCATACTTGTAGTACAGCAATCAGTCATCATGTCATCCCGGTAATCCCCAAAAAAATAGAAAAAGGTTGAATTACCACCAGACTTGAGTGGGAGTGGGATTGTCGTGTTTTGCTATCTTTGTTGGGCGTGTAAAGGTGGCTACAAAGCGGTTGCTTCGAAATCAACCGAAACGGCCCAGCAACAGCGTAATTTGTTGGATTTGCTGCCCTGTTTTCATATGCGTTACGTGTTTACTAAGTCTTCAATTTATATCAAACCGTAAACAAAAACAAATTTAATCTTAGTGTGGCGTATCTGACATAGAAACTTGCTCCGCCAGTGTATGTTTGATGCTGCAGACCGTCTCAGGAAAGGTTCCCAAGTTCCCAAGTCCACTCATGTCATATTTTCCAATGTTTTCTAATGCTGTCACGAAGCTGCTGCCGTATCTGCCGTGGTCGTAGATGTGGTTTCCATAAATTCATCATCCTGAACTGCTTCATTGCTCTCCTGGCAGCGATGGGCCATGCAAATCCTTCAGATGGGTCTGACAAGGCCGCTGAATTCTCGTCATCTACACAACTCGGGATGAGACATGACATGGCAGTTTAACATACGTTTGATGACGATTGCTGCAATACGTTTCCCTTCCAATCAACTTGTTCGACCCAAATGGTCTGGCCCCATTTTGGGTGGTGGATTGGTGGCGGTCAAATACCAAACATGTTAAAATTCTAGCGGCTAATCCCACAGGAATACTTTTACTCGTCACTGATTTCAGGTACTATGGTCAAACCCAACATAACCCAACCAGGTTTGGTTGTACTTCATTCAGTTTTCTACGGGTATATCCACATATTTGATGGTAAAGGGCGCATTTTTTCTGGTGAAATCCAATGTCTACTGGTGAAACCACCATTTTCTCTGGTGAAATCGACATTTTCTCAGGCCTCGAAGACGGCAGCTTCTCTTCGAAAGGGTGCAGTAGCGAGGATCTCGGCGCCATGGGGATACAGGGTGAGATCCCCCTCAGATTCAGCCATGAAATTTAGGGATAATGATTCATAACATGGGGATATTCCATGTGATATAGTGGGATGGGAGTTATGGGATATGTTGCCCCCAAACGATAGCTAAGTTGACGCACATAAACTGTTTGAGGTTTATTTATAGGGGATACAATGAACCACTTTATGGGTACATAAGCCAACAAACATCACTGTGGGGCCTCACCTTGTACCTTCTTACGGGGATAAATAAAGCAATTCATGGTCGCAAATCGAGATGTTTTGGGTCTATTTGTGATGTCTTTGCTTTAATGAATGTGTTGGCCTTTCACCAACCCCCGTCCAAAGGTTACTACCCCAAGCATGCTAGGGTTGATTTAGGGCTCAACCATCTATTACCGGATTGGTTGTTTTAATGAATGGATTGGGATTTAACTTGACTTTATTGGGGACTTAAGCAACAAATCACCGACAAAAATTGGTATTTGATCAGCAAAACGTGGGATGTTGCCATCATTCAGTTGTAATAAGGGAAAAATCCGCAGGAAACCACGGTTGTTTCCCATGAAATATGAAGTCAAATGACAAATGAAATTGACATAGCTGATCCCACAGATCCCACACGTCACATTCATTGACCTTCTTTTTTCACACTGCATAGAGCGGGGCGGTGAAAATTTGCAATGCCACTGGCTCTGAGTTTAAAGCTGTCGTCAATTAGCTGACACTGACACTACAGAAGCCTGATGCTATTATTCTGTTCTGCCAGTTTGATTCAACCAGCTATTCAACTTAATTAATCTCGGGCTGGGGCCAGGTCAAAGTTCACATTCGGATGAATGATATTGACTTGAAATACATCGAAATTTTGTTCTTGGGCCAAGCTAGGTCCTTAGGTGCTTGGTAGATTGGTGTGCCATCGATGCCAATCACGACTTGTATGAAAATTGACCAGCCTTGCAGCCAAAATTGAGACGCCACAAGGAACCCCCACTTGATATTAAGCTTCCTGGTCATTGGTGGACGACGCAGTTGAGGCTTCCCCTTTGGCAATGGTGGCGTGCGCCTCCACGATGGAATCATCGCTGCAAGCCCTTCCCAATCCTGGTTGTCAGAAGCAGCCGAAGAGGTCAATGTAATTGCTTCAGGCATGTCATTGCCCTTCCGGGCCATCATTTTGCTCTGCAAGTGAGAACATCTCGCATGTGTGCAAGTGCAAGAGAAGATCTCCAGCGTAACAGACCGCATGTGTGCAAATGCCATAAGAAAGAACGTCATTACCCCCCCCCCTCCAATCCCCAACCCCTCCCACCCCCACCCCTACAAAACACTGCGGGCAGTGGGATAAATTAGTCCAAAACTCGTAATTAGCTGGTGTTCCGAACTGGTCCAAATGCGCGTTTTCACCAGTTCGGAGCCACCAACAAACATCACTGTGGTGGCCTCACCTTGTACCCTCATAGGGGGGGATAAATAAGGCAATTCATGGTCGCAAATCGAGATGCTTTGGGTCTATCTGTGATGTCTTTGCTTTAATGAATGTGTTGGCCTTTCACCAACCCCCGTCCAAAGGTTACTACCCCAAGCATGTTTGGGTTGATTTAGGGCTTTACCGTATATTACTGGATTGGTTGTTTTAATGAATGGATTGGGATTTAACCTGAATTTATTCGGGACTTAAGCAACAAATCACCAACAAAAATTGGTATTTGATCGGCAAAACGTGGGATGTTGCCATCATTCGGTTGTAATAAGGGAAAAATCCGCAGGAAACCACTGTCCCATTAAATATGAGGTTTCCTGCAGATTCTTCCTTCATCCATTTCTTAGAAAGAAGAGCCATGGGTTAAGCAAATATGTATGATCCATGAAAAAACAACAACGATCTACAGTAATTGATCCAATTCCAAACGTCATATATTGCAGTGAATCATGGTGTAGGTGGTAAACGTTGTTAGACCTTACATTAACTATAGATAGTAGATGTAATATGATATAATCAAATACTGCGAAATCTAATTCACTATAATGACAAAGTACTACGAAACATGGGGCGTAGCAACCACAAGCGGCATGCCTCACTTTTTTTACTAGCCATGATGTAAATGATGAGATACATCGTCATGCACCTTGCAAAGGAACCTGTGATGCCAACTGCTCTCGGAAATGGAATCCCAAACCTGATTTGAGAGCATCTTTGATTGTTTCCCCAAGAATATCGGGGATATAACTATAGCAACAACCAATATTGGTTTATAGTATTCTTGGGTTTATAAACCAACAAAAATGAGGTTTGGGGGACCTCACATGGTTTGATTGCTTTCCCAAGAATCATTTCTGGTGGGGTCGCAGCGAGAATTTGGCTGCACTGTAAAAAGCTGAATCCAATTGTTCTTATCAGGCCGGTGATCATCACTGTCGTTGCAAACTCGTCACCTCATCATTTGTAGCCCCAAATCATACCATGTTGAGTCCTTTTGTCATCAATGCTTGCGTTATGAGATACCCCCGCTAGCAGAAATTGGAAAAAATCCCTCAGACAGTTTAACGTACTTTTTTTTTCCATTCTAGAGCCACATAGGACAGAGACTTGTTGAGCCAATGTTATCCAACATGGTTATATTAGGCCCAGGAATACGGAAATACCCCAAAACTCGCCTTATAACTGCCAGTTGAATACAAAATCAGAGGAAAAAACATGGAAAAACGTTGGAATTGAACTGATTTGAATGGATTTTCTTGGATATTGCGTGGATGTTCACGTAGTTTGAATGGATTTTTGCAGTACCCGGAGTCTCTGGCATCGCAAACCCCAGCTGAGCTGCTGGATGGGTCGCTTCCAAGTCATCTTTGGACTCAGAGCGATGCACCTGGTACCACTCCAGAGGAACAAGGTGGGGACCCCATGGGGACCCCAAGAAGCATCATAACTCCAGTAATGTGGGTAAAACAAAGCCATAAACCATCCAAAATGGGTGGTATAAACCATTCCAAAATGGGTTATTGTTTTACCCACATTAACTAAAGTTCATGGCTTTTATATGCCATTCTAATGGTGTTTGTAAACCAATTTAACTGGGGCCACCTTGAACATCCTTGAACCATATAGCTATAGATAGTGAGAAGTGATGAGTTGCTGCTCCTCAACTGGTATCTCCCCAATGAAACAGCCGGTGATCAATCCGGAGTGGAAATCATCAACAATTAAAGGCCAAATGAAATCATGTCACCTACATGTGAAGTGGGAAAGTTCACATACCTTTCAGGCCCTGAGATTGTTTTTCAACAATTCCCCCTACGAACAATATCTAACCATCGTTAACTTGTGGGGATTGGGGGTTGCAATTCAGCCAGCCACCAAAGTTGTGGCAATTTCAATCATTTGAACATTTGTTTATTTAAGAGGGATGATTTCAAGTGATTGCCGTTACCCCACGGATTTCGAGGGTTTTCCCATCATTTTCCGAGATCACATCGAAGTTCCCATATTTCCACAAGTTTCTCACATCCTCAGCCTCCATCCTTCACCTTCCCGCACCTGCCAGAAGGTGACTCCCACGAAGGCTAGAAGGAGTGTTAAGAGCTGCTTCTTGGCCATGACACCATGACAGCAACATGGCCCAGCGTAACTGACAGCATGGCGCAGGCTGTGCCTGGACCCTCCCCACCTGGCTGGTGACTGATGATTTTTTCTTGGGCAATGCAACGGCGGTGGGTTCTGGAGATCGAACAAAGGCCAGAAGATGGATGAGGTTGGCCAAGTTATACATGATGGATGCATCATGTGATGTGTACATGCTGTACATGATGGTATACACAAGTAAGTCTTCGTCAATTTCGGCTTATCGCTGTCCGCTTGGTGCGATTTCATTGGCACATTCTTCTACACAGCTACAAGCCCAGAACGGCTTCGCACAGATGTCTCTTGTCCGCCAAGATCCTGCACGCACTTTCACCAGTCTATTTCCAGGCAAAGCCTAGAGGAAACCAAAATGTTTCATTCACCAACTATGGCTATATGGCTATATAATTATGAGGTGTCTTCCTGCTCATGTTGAAGGCCAAGTTTGGAAAAACGCTGATCATTGAAGGTACTCTCCGGCAATCTTGCCTTGCTATGGAAAATTGTCTCTTTAGTTCAATGATGTTTACTATTCTTAAACATGTTGATTTTCCAGTTCGCAAACTGTTGGTCACTACCAAAGGGTACATGTTTTCATTGAAGCTGAGCTCACCATGTCTGTACTGATCCGTCCATCGATCCATCTCCAAAACAATGGATTATGGATCAAAATTGGATCCTCAAAAATGGATCGGATAGAACATACTCAAAATATCTCAAAATAGACATTTCAATCTGCCCCCTAAGTATCCCCCAAGTCTTGTAAATGTTCACCATCACCACATAATCCCTGCGCGCCTGCATGCCCTCCTTGGCAGCACAGGCTTCCAACAGCTTGGAAGGCTCGAAGTAGTCGATGGGCCTTGCCCAAGGGCCGAGGTTTTGCAGCGTTTTTGCTCGGTTTAAGAACGTCAAATAATCGAACTAGGGGGGCCATGGCTTCCATAGCAAACTGTTAGATTGCCAGAAGATATCCAGATTGATCATCCGAATCCCAGGTAATCATAGATGAAAATGTCAAACCAAAAAGCTGAAACCATTGAACAAATCAATCATCCGTGGCCACATTTTGGTGTCCCGCCATTACGCCATTTCCACTACAGTAAATCCATTGTGGATCCTGAGGCACCGCACAGGTACTGCGGATTCTTGGTATATCTCTCCTTGGCCTGCTTGTCAAAGACCTGTGGCTGAGGAGGTAGACCCAATGTTTTGATAGCGGGTCCTGATTTGGGGATGAGGTATAGCAACCAAAAAAGAAGATCCCGAAAAGGACTGGAAACCTGGAAGAAACTGTGGAACTCATCATCGAACTATCATCCTGGAAGCAGTTTTCTATCTCTTTGGGGTTGCTATACAATGAAATGATACCTTTAAATGCTTGCTGCTGTGATTTATAGTCTTCTGTTTACAACATTGTGAGTCTTGTAAAAACCCTGGTAGCCACGGACTGACTTGTCCTTTTTCGTATCCGGTGGCCTTGTTACCTGCACATGGTCCCGCTACTGGAAAATCTCATCATGGTATCACTTATCAGTGGTAATGGAACCCTCAGAATGGCATAACACCGAGTCTCGAGTCTTGTTGAAATCTACACAAATCTCAGAGTCTGCGAATCTAATCCCATTCCCCAATTCATATTAGACACCCTCATTCTATGGTCACAGTCAAATTGGCTTCATCCCCTATTCAACCATGGTTCCTGGGGGATATTTAATATGAATAGGGGATGGGATTTTTCCAAATTTCCATATCATATATTAGTTGGTTGTATATCTTATATGTCACTATATGCCATTGTGTGCCATCATATGCCATCATATCCCATTATATCCAATTAATTATATCCTATTATATCCCATTATACCTATGTATATATGAGGCGGGCTCTATCTCATTGTTTCGGTGTGCCGTCCTTTGTAAGTTAGGACTCCCCTGTATCGTTTTCCAATCCATGGAGCCTTTCGGTCTTCAACTTGGAATATGACACTTTTTCTATGTTTGATTTGCTTGCAACCTTCGGTTTGGGATGAGTTGCTCTGCGTCTTGTCAAGCGCTGTCTGATTCGTCCCCGGACCCAGAAACCGTCGGTTAACTTTCGTTTTGGTTTTCCGGTGTCATTTCCCCGACCTCCAGCTAAGAAGTAAGCATCTGTGAAAGGCGAAGTTGAAGGAAAGAAGGAGAGAAAAGAAAGGAACCGAAGAGGAGGGGAAAGTAAAGGAAGAAGAAAAGACTAAAAAAGGAAGAGGAAAGGAAGAGGAAAGGAAGAAGAAAGGCAGAGGAAAGGATTAAATCCCACTAAAACCCATCTAGTCACGAAAAAAAGAGGCGTACCCGTGTACCACGCATGGCCCCTCCAGACGGAACCTTCAACTTCTCGAGGATGGTCTTGAAGCCTGCCTAGGCCGGGGTGGATAGCCCTGAAAGAACCAGAGACACTTCCACTGAAGGGGATAATTGGGAAAACCGTCTACAAATGAGGATACAATGGGATAGAACTAGCCAAGTTGATATTCAACATCCAGAAATCAATCAACTTCCACTTTGATCTCCAAAGAATGACTGTCTTCACACCAAACTCCACCGGTCACACCCCGAGTCTTTCGGCATCGTCGACCCAGCGGCATAGTTTTCTGCGAAGAACATGGGTCCTCCCTTCGAGGGGGGAAAACCATAGCCGTAGATGTACCTGGGAAGCGATTTCTGTGGTACTCCGCAGTAGGATGGCAACCTCCAAGAATGACCGGTGAGTCTGTGATTTCAAAGCCATTCTTGATGGTAGCATCCACTATCTTTGATGCTCGAGTCTACCATTTCGATTGTTCTAGTTGCATCTCAGATCCCAGAATCGTTAAAACCAAGTAAAACCTCCATGTTTCATGGTGAATTCTCCAGGTTTACTGGGAAAGGATGCCACCCCCGCCAAGCATTGGCCAACACATTGGGCCAACACCTTCGGCGCACACGAGGTCGATATCGGAGGATCGGGCAACATAGCCCTGCTCCAAGATCTTGAAGCCCTCGTTGATCAAAGGATAGAAGAGCCTGGAGGAGTTGAGAGCACAGGGAGCGCCCGGGACTGGGCCGTTTCACAACTGATGGAGCTCGAATAATCCCAGCCCGGGGTTCCCTATCTTTCGAACCTTGTGTCAGTGGGCATATCCCCATCTCCCCTAGAATCTCTGAATGTATTGAGTTCATGTTCAACTCCAAACCCTTTGGATCTAAATTGGTCTAGATTCAGCTCGATCTCAAATTTCTCTTAGGTCACTTTGAGTATTCTTCTCAGTTCTATGGATCTGGGGAAATCAGCTTCCAGAGTTTCAACGAACCACTTTTCTTGTGAATGTCAGACAGCTTCGAAACAGTCCTGACGATGTTAGTTGGCTTTGGAAATGCCGGGGGTCATTGGGAATTAATCTGTCAAATCATTCTTCAAACATTGATACCTCCATCATTTCTCCGGGTATTTTAAACTGGATCCAGAGTTGATACACCCATTGGTTGGTAATCTCCCCATGATACCACCATTTCTGCTGTTTTTTTCATGGCTAAATCGCCATTAAATCACCACTATATAATTATACATGATTATAAACATTGTCACCATAAAATCTGGATAATCCCAATTAACTAATGATTATCGTGATATTAATAACCATTCTGATTGATTGATTAAATCCCCATTGATAACTACATTCATGAAATTTGGACAAACAAACAAAACATAGTCATTACATGTCATTACCTCATTTGTATCCTACGAAATTATAATCATCCTGAAGTAGATAGAATATGATAGAATATAGAATTGTCCAAGATTATTCTCATGTTAGTGTCATTGAATTTGAACATCCCATCTACTCCAGGATGACTATACAGCGGAAAATCCCCAATTTCTAGAAGATTTTCGCAGCTATAAACTTCCAGTTCCAGAAGATTTCCCAGCTAGCCACCTTTGATGACACCAGATTGTATCCATTTAAATCAATTTAAGTCCTACTAAACTAAACCATTTTTGATCCTATTATTATCCCATGAAATTCCATTAAATCCTGTTTTTTTCATGGTGAAATCCCCATTTTCCTATGGTTTTCCTATGGTTTTACTATGGTGTTCTCGGTGATATCCCCCATCTTTTCCATGAAATCACCATGAAATTGCCATGGGATCACCAAAATCGTCCTTTAAAATGGGAAAATGATAATAATTATCTTCAGACAAACCCAGATCTCTCATGATATTCAGTATATTCCCAATATATTCACAATATATCCCAAAAAAATATCCCCAAGGTATTCCCAGTACAATAATTTTCCCATACCCAATGATTTTCCCATGAAATCACCATGAAATCTCTCGTTGCACACCGCCAACCAGGCCCTTCCGGCCTCTCGCAAATCTCCTCATCACTGACGGCCCTGGCTACAACGCCCTTGGCCTTTCGGACCTGCGATGGGTGAGTTACATGGTAATTTGATCAAGAAAAATGTTGATTTCACCAGACCAAAATGGGGAAAACCAAGGAAAATGGTGATTTAAGCAGCCAAAATGAGGAGTTAACCATCAACAATGGTGATTTAATGGATAGTTATGGGTTGTCATGGGTTTTTATGGGTCTTCGATGAGTTTTCTTTGGGATATAATAGAAGCAACAATATCAGGAAATAATCCAAGTGATGTGTCTGAGGGGATTTAACTGGATTGAACTAGTGATTTATTGGGGTTTAATAGGTATTTGATGGTTTTAGCAACAATACGATCAAATGATCGCACTGGTGTGTCTCAGGGGATTTAGCTCAGAAAATTGTGGACTAAGCTGGTTATTCATATATATATATATATATGTATATATATATATATAAATGTATATACACAGTATATGTTGGAAGATAATGAGAACATACCTGTAGTGGGATGTATAACCAACAACATGATATTTGGATTTGTCAAAAATTGTACTGTGTATACCCCAAAAATAGCTATCTTAATGCGAAAAAATGTGATTAACCATGATAAGCCCGAATGGATTTAGGGATACTCTATTCACAGGCAAACCCATACACCACAAAGAGTGCAGGCCAATACACGTTTCAAACGTACAACACATATAGAGCTGATATTGTCTATCCAATCCAATCTAGTTTAACGTAATCAAATGTATCTACCTCTATATACATCTATATACTATTTACTCGTATCAAGAGTAGCGCTTGAAATGCTTAGCACATCTCATCTTAGCAAATCAGAGCCCCATCAAGGATGTTCCAGTCCTGGTGGATGAACATAGACCAGTGGAGAAAAACAACAAAATCATTGACTCAAAAAAAAGACAACTATCAAATAAAGTTGGTTAGAGTTCTATCCCATCAAATATGTATATAATATAATATAATATAATATAATATAATATAATATAATATAATATAATATAATATAATATAATATAATATAATATAATATAATATAATATAATATAATATAATATAATATAATATATATATATATATACCACCATTCCATTCCAGTTACACATCATTACACATCCATTAAATCGCCAGTTGTTGATGTCAACCAGACCCGGATCGTCCTCGTCCATCTTTGCCACTACTTCTGGATCAACGGTCTGAGGCGGAGGGTGGAGTATGGATGGACGCCTGCCTCGTCAGAAATTGTGATGGTTCAAAAATCATGAAATGCCTCGCTTTTCAGACCCAAACAGACTCTAAATGATGCTCGTACCTGTTCCATAACCCTAGATCCATGTTCAAAACGCTGAGATCCCCCAATTTTCCCGATGATTCTTTTCATTTTTTCCGGCTGAAACAGACTTGAACCCAGCCCCCGGTTCACCTTATCCCGACCACGGTGGATGAAAATTCCGCGGCCATCGGCCTGGCTCCAGAAAAACATGGAGGATTTGACCCACATAGGGATCTTATCATCAAACATTGGGAGTTGATGCGAGTTTTGGGACCCTATCAGCAAACATTCAGATGTTTGGTATGTTTGTACTAGTGAATCAAGAAACATTGGGATTTAAGCAAGAACAACTGGGCATTGAAGCAGCAAAGATGTTGATTTAAGCCCAAAAGATGTCGAATTGAAGCCGAGAAACTGGCCCTTGTTAGCCCAAAAATCAAGGTAATGAGGACATGGGATGGGCATGGGTTGGACGAGCTTTGGTGGGTCATCCCTGGTGTGGCTGTTGTGGCTAGATAGATTTAGATTGGATTGGACTGGTTATTTGATTTAGATGTTGAGGTTGATTGAGACTTACATTTAGATGATATTAGATAGATCGACAGATGAATAGAACGATATATTGTCTACGCGTACCTCCCGACTTATATATCATTATATATACCCATAGAGTGTTTTCCTTGGAAATGCCGTGTCAAAACACCGAACATCCCCATTTGCTTCACCGTTCGCAGGCCCCCGCTGCTGCCTTGATGGCGGGATCCGGGGTCTTCATGCCGAAGCGACCCAACTCGCACAGCCAGTCCGTCAGCTCGTAAGGGCCTACTGTGGTCATGACAGTGTCTGAAAATGTCTGAAAGCTTGGGTATCAGAACTGGACCAGTTCTTGACGATCCTATATGATCCGAAAAAACAAATCAACACTGTTGCTGGATTTATGGGATACTTTCTGTGAATTCAACATCTCATCGATTCCCAAGTTCAATGGGTAAATCTACCCTCTGATAATCAAACATGGCTGGCTGGGAAATGCCCGAACTATATAAATAATTGGAGATTTAGTTCGCTTGAAAAATCACTAAATGGCAAGCCACGTTTGATGACCTGAGGGGCCATGCTGTAGGTGATCAGCAGGGGCCGGGGCCGCCCACCGTAGTAGGTCTTAGTCTGCTTCTTCATGTCACCAGCAGCCTCCAACGGGATCACTTTCCGTCATGCTGAACCATGTTGGGCCAATTTTGTCGTGGTACCCAAGTTTGAGACCCTACGAAAAACAGTTTTCTACCACGCTTGGTTCCAAAAGGGGCCACCGCAAAAACGCTACAGGCTCCAGCACGTGAGCCTCAAGTTGGGAGAGCCGCAAAGATTCAGTTGATGCCATGTCACTTTAGAAAAACCCTCAGTCGTCCAGATCCGTTGAAGTCAGTAGTGCACCCTCTGGTAATCAAACGTGGCAATGGAAAATCCACCATTTATAGAAATTGTCCCATTAAAACCTCCATCTATACCCTCTGGTAAACTAACATAGCTATGGAAAATGGCCATTTATAGTTGATTTTCCCATGAAAAATGGTGATTTTCCATAGTTATGTTAGTTTACCATAGGGTAGGGGATTTCCAATTGCCACGTTTAATCCCTAAAACCCACCCTGGGATCATCAGCCCACCATGTCTGCGACCTGAGCTACGCGTCTGTCTTGGATCAGTTTCCCAGGAAATGGAAAGCAGGACATGGTCCAAAACACCGAAGCAGTGTCATTGATCACAAGATATCACAAGTAATTAAATATAATATATATATATATACATATATTGTCTATTATTACAATAATGAACCCATGAATACTTCAGTTGTCTCCATGATATACAAGGTCAAGTTGGTGTATAAAGCCATGAATACGCGCCTTGCGCTGCTTCCAAAAGAGCTCCTGTCCCACCAAGTCGCCCAGGGCCATAGGACCCATGGCCATACCTCCGTGGAGACATCCAGCTGTCATGACTAGTGGCTTGAATGAGGGGCCAGCCACCTGGAAAATATGAGCCCAAGTCAGACTGGGGAGAGAATCATCCCAGTTCTATCGTTGAAAGTATTTGATGAATAAAAAAATATGTTTGAAACCCACCCACCAGATGGTTGTTGAACAGGCATTAAAGATGTTGAAAGCATCAAAATTCATGATTTTGCCGGAACATGTGTATGCGTATATTACATATTTTTTTTGGTCGGTTCTTTCGAGTCTCGCTCGCAACGTCTCATGCGCCAACCGTGCTATTGCACTGGTTGGTAATCCGGCAGGAAGTCTTTGCAGCGATCCACGCTTGCAGACAACTCTGCCAATTCAGCCGCCATAGGTGGAAGATCAGCTGGATCAAGACGATGTCGATGTCCAGTGGCTTCAATTGCTTGCCACATTGCTGTGGCAAGGGCACGATTCATACCTGCTGGGTACTCTTTTGCCCGGGATGTACGGTAAGCCCCCGAAGAATCCTTACCGATCAATGCCGTAGTAGGTTTGGCCAGGTCCAAGCGCTCAAAGGAAGCAGTTGGCTTGATGCCGGGTGCGCCGTGACGCCATTGGGCAAACGTGTAGCGGCGAAAAGGTGTACCAGGCTGCAAAAGAAAGCGGATGATCCCTGTACGAAAAATTGAAGGCCGCTCGATTGCAATGGGTGGTGCCGGGTGCTCCAATACAACAACGCCGCCTCTAAAGGCGATCGGCACTGCAAGATGGAGTCCTTTGAGTAACAGGCAATTGCCTACTGACACTTGCTGAAGCTCGCGAAGGGAAAGCCCTGAAATTCCCCAGCAGGCCTCAACGTCTCGTAGAGGACGAGGACCAGGAAGGGGAAGTCCATCTTCGCTGAACGTTTGTTCAAATCTGGCAGAACTCCATGTTTCACATGGAGGGCCAAGCAAATAGCCCAAAATATGGCCGGCTTGAGCTGCAGTGAGTAAGAAAGTCCAGATCTTCTCTGAGTGGACATTCATGGTCTCACTGATGGCGGTATCGATGGAGATCACGTGGATAGCAGAAGCAATAGCCTGTGTAGAGCTGTTGATAAGCTGCTGCATGAACTGGTGAAAATCATCCTCTCGCCGCCTGCCAGAATACAAATGCACAACGTAGAATGGTCCCTGCACAGGGGACAGAGGTCGGAGTGCACTGCTGCACAAGCGCCAGGTTCTTCGTGCCATTTCGTGGTCACGCATCTGAGCATACGCCGAAGGAACTCGGTGAAGACGTTGATGAGGCACAGGTGCTGCACGCGCAGGACGTGGTAGCGGAGCTTGTGCGCAATCAAGACGATCCAGTTGAGCTTGAAGAGATCGAAGGCGGCTACGCAAGTGCCAAATATGGAGATCCTCCAACAAGGACAAATGCGCGGTCTCAGCAAGTTGATGGATGTCGATGTCCTGCATAGCCTGTAGATCAGAGAAATCGTGCTCAATCCAGTGAATAAAAATACGGGCAGCCTGAAATTCAGGGCAGGCCATGCTGAAAAGGGTCTGGAAGAACATGTTGTGGAAGTCCAAGATCGTCGGCTGAGGAAGGTTGCACCATTGGGAGAAGCACGCCGAGAAAGCCTCAAAGCAGCTAGTCACTAATGGTGGATCAGTAGTGGGGTCCCACCACGCAAAATCTTCATCTCCTTCAGCACGGAGTTGGGCAATGGCATTGCGCAGCCGTAGCCGCTCACGTTGCTGGGAGGTGGGGCGCAGTGGTCCAGAGTGGCGGCGGATGGCGGGTAGTCGACAAACTCCTTGAAGATGACGGGGCAGCTCAATACTGACTGGTTCATCGGGAAGTTTGGCTCCATGTAATCGGTCCCAACAATGATTTCCACGGTAGCGCAAATGTTGTGTGACTCTGAATGTAGTATGGAAATCTTTCAAGCAACCACCACAGATGGTGGATTGGACCAGGTACCTCTCCTCTGCGATGACATTGTGTTTGCGGAATTCATGGAGTGACCGCTTTTGTGCCGTAGCGAAGGTTGCTGGGCAATGACGACATGTCAGAGCAGGTGAAGCATCATCAGGAGGGAGGTCTGGTAAAAGTTGGATACCTTCTGCTTCCAGTGCCTGAAAAATGTTGGTGTGGTAGGACTGGACTTCCCAAGCAATCTTCTCTTGCACCATATGCTTGGAGACTGCCTTGCGAATCCAAGCTTTCCAAGCTTTGCAGGAGCGCAAAATAGTCCAGGCAGTGGCCCAAGAATCTCGGTCATGGGGCAGATCGAAAGGCAAGGGTCGAAAGGTTTGGAGCCAANAATAGTCCAGGCAGTGGCCCAAGAATCTCGGTCATGGGGCAGATCGAAAGGCAAGGGTCGAAAGGTTTGGAGCCAAAGGAGATCTTGATGAACTTCAACAAGCCATCCTTTGCCAGTTTCCCATTCTGCAAGGAGCAAGGCTTTGTGAAAGGTCTGTCCATGCNGTTTGGAGCCAAAGGAGATCTTGATGAACTTCAACAAGCCATCCTTTGCCAGTTTCCCATTCTGCAAGGAGCAAGGCTTTGTGAAAGGTCTGTCCATGCTTGGCAATGTGTTGGAGATAGCATAGACGATGACGAGCCCACAGTACTCGAAATGTTGGAATCTGGTTGGTGGCCAAGATCTCGACGTCTGTGACGTGGGATGCCGACCAAAATCCAGTGTCGAAAATGCGCCTGTAATAGGTCATCAATGCCGCTTCAATTTTTTGAACAGTAGCTGTGGACATGTCTGACCACGCTGCACAGCCATAGAGCAGTCGTGAGAGAATCAGGCTTTGAAATAGTTGGTGTCGGGCTGCTGGTGGCAATTGACGGTTCAAGAAAATGGGCTTNCCACGCTGCACAGCCATAGAGCAGTCGTGAGAGAATCAGGCTTTGAAATAGTTGGTGTCGGGCTGCTGGTGGCAATTGACGGTTCAAGAAAATGGGCTTCTTCATTGTTTCAAAGGCTTGTCTGGCCGAACCAAGTCGTGCTTGGACTTCAGTCTCAATATCGACGTCCATGGAGTACTTGGCACCAAGATGCTTGTAGGAGGCGACAACTTTGAGAGAAAGAATGTGGGTGTCAGCATCAACTACAATAATTGGAGGACGGTCTTTGTCGAACATCAAGGTGCGCTGTGCGACTGATCCAGGACCTCTGAACATGAGAACAGCCTCGGTTTTGCCACTATCCAAATTGNTGGAGGACGGTCTTTGTCGAACATCAAGGTGCGCTGTGCGACTGATCCAGGACCTCTGAACATGAGAACAGCCTCGGTTTTGCCACTATCCAAATTGAGGGTAAGGCCTCGGGCTCGACAGCGCTGAAACACGCAGGTCAATACTTGTTGGAGCAATGGCACCATAGCTGCAGGGGTGGTAGTTGTCAACGGAATTGCAACATCATCCATCCATGCGATCGGCGGAACGTAGATCCCCAATTGATCACTGCCTTCTACATAACTGTCCAAACTGAGGAGATCCTGGTGAAGGTCTTGTAGCAGATCAGCCATGAGAAGGTTGAAACCAATATCAGCAATGGGGCTCCCTGGACGCGTTCCCCTTCTGGTGTGCGTACATTGATGGTCTTGGGCAGCTGGGTCTCTAAGTTGAAACCATGTGTGCTGGTGCACGTCGTGTAGAAGCTGCCGAAGGCCAGGAGGTATGTCTCTGACATCAGATGCACAAAGCATATCCAACTTGTGGGAGAGAGCCTCAATGTCAAAATGGTTGGAATCAAAAATTGTGAGGAGCTCTTGTTGCGTCAAGCCAGCTGTGGTAGTAAAAATGAGCTCGCGCAACATGTGGTGAAAGGCAGAGCGGAGGTCCAAAAAGAGCACACTCGTGGTGAGTTGGGCTGCTTTGCCTAATCGACCATGGATGCGCAAAAGCTGAACACCAGTGACCGTTTGTTGAGATGGGAGACCACCAAGTTGGCCAATCGTCTGCCTTTGCTGCAGAACTGGAAGGAGCCGCTGTCGTGTCCATGCATGAGTGACCTTCGCAAAGGTGTTGGCGAGGAGAATTCCTCGGTATGCTGCTGCTTCTTCTGGAGAGCCCTTGTGTTTGTAGAGGGCACATAGATGGCCTCCTTTGTGTTCAAAAGCTTCCACTCCACGAAGCATAGTTTTGCATACTAATGCATGAACAGCAGGTGCAAGAACTGCTGCTCCAGAGCGACAAAGGGTCGATGGAATGGCGTCTGGGCCGGTCGCCTTGTGTGGTCGTTGGCGTAAACAATGGTCTTCGATTTCTACCAGTGTTGGCAATTCGGATAGTTCAAGATAGCTGATCGTTGGCTTCATACGAAGTTCATCATTGTTTCTGCTAACGCACTGATTGAAGAGGGTAGCTTTGGTAGTGGAAACTCCTGCTTCAAGATCTTGAAAGTGATGTTGCAAACTCAGGCCAAGGTCATAAGTTGGTTGATTGAACTTGTGCCGGTTTTTGGGAAGCAGCGCTCGAAGATGTTTCCAAATACCAGTGAGACCCTCAACTGTGTAGGTCTGAGAGGATTGAGCAGCGAGTTGTTGGTAATAGGCTGCATCATCCTGACGGATGGCTTGGCCAACTTGCAAAGAAAGCAAGCGCAATTTGTGCATGGTCTGAGCGATAGCATGATGATGTAGTCGAAGCCATCCAGGCAAGTCTTGTGTGAGAGCTGTCTGGACCGTAGTGCCAGTAGAGCGCCAAAGTTGGAAGCAGGCATGCAAAACAGTGTATCGACCGGTGCGTTGTAGTGCTCGAAGTTGTCGAAAACATGATTTCTTTGCAGTGACCAAATTCCAAGTGTCCTGTGTGACATGGGATTTGCGCTTCCAAAGTTGGCGTGGTTGGGCAACATGAGTCAAAGCTGTTGTTGTTGTACTAGCAAGCCAATGGGCACTTTGATGTGGATCAAGATGCCAAGGTGGCGGTACCAGTAGATCGTGAAGTTGGTGGTGACTGGCTTCCTGTGTAAGTGTGTGTTGTAGATGATGTGAGTCCCATTTGATGGGACCTTTGGTGGCCGGGGCTGTCAATGGTGACGTCCAGAACGATAGACGACAAAGAACCGCATGATGATCACGTCGAGAAAGGCTAATGTCGATGTCAACTGCGACTTCAGAGTGAATCTTGTCAGTCTTGTGCAGCATAGGCAAAGCGACATAGTCGATGCGTGTGGTGCGTGTTTCATCAGCAGATACAAAGGTAGTGTGGTCAGCTCCCGGGTGAAATTCTGCAAAAGTGGCTGGTAGAAAAAGGTTGTGCTTGAGCAACCACTCGTGAAACAATTGTCCTGCTTGATTTTCTTGTTGAGGTGCAAGCGGCCCAATCGCAATAGTGTTGGAGGCTCCAACATGCGCGTTTGCATCTCCGCAGAAGATCACAGGCCAGCCAGCCGCTTTGCGTTGCAGGATTTCGGAAATTGTGTTCCAGAAGTGCTTGGCTTCTGAGTAGGGGCGGCCTGAATGTGGAGCACGGCCTGTGATGACCACACAGCGCCATAAGGGCATGCTAATCTTCACGATGACATAGTCAGGGTGGGCCGCAACAAGCCGAAGATGATCTTTGCGAATGCACATTCCTTCTGGTCCAATGGGAAGACTGTTGGAGACCCAAAGTTGAGTTCCATCTGTCCCTTGGGGGGTGGCCGCATGACCAAAGATGTGGTAATAGGAATTGTTCAATCCCACCAGGTGCTTGTGTCGTGTTTCCTGAAGGCCAACGATGATGCATTGCCTCTCATGAAATTGACGCATGAGGATGGCCTGGCGGGTAATGGTAGGTTGCCCTGATGACAGGGACTGCTGCAATGTCAGAACGTTTGCAGTGGCAATGGTAATGCACAACTGGACATGATTTTGCGAAGGGACAGATGCAGAGGCGTGCTCAGAGCTGGCAGTCTGTGGTTCAAGGGCACAATTCGGTTGAGGAATTGGCAAAAGTGGGCAATCAAGAAATCCATCATGATAAGGCGCTGCCCAATGAGAACCAGAAAGCATCAGTTCTAAGTACCAAAGCCATTGCAAAGCAATCATAGTCGTCGAATTGGTAAGCCATGCTTGCCAAGGACAATCAAGATCAACATGGGTGGCCTGCAAGGAAGCTTGGCGGGCCAATGTGTCGGCTAGTTCGTTCCAAGGATTGCCGCTATGCGCTTTGACGTGATGCCAATGAAGAAAAGGTTGTCCGTGGCGTACTTGGAGAAGCTGTGCAAGGCTGCGCATGAGTACTCGATGCTGGGGAAATTGAGTTGTGCGGAAATATCCGCCAGCGAGAAAACCAGCGTTAATGGCGTCAAAATGGAAATAGAAATGGAGAGGAACAAGTCCGAATTGATGCCAATGCCACGTACTCAATTGTACCGCCCAAAGGAGTGCCCAAATGACTGCTCCATTTTCGCCCATACCCGCATGTCCATCCAAACAGATGGTTTTGCTCAATGTCCCTCCAATGGCTTGTCCATGAGCATATTCAATAAGAAGAACAACTCCAGCGCCAACAGCGCCATGAGAGATCTTGGAGCCATCTGTGTAAAAGTGGAACGCAGCTGGTGGGCTCGAGTGGATGGAACAAAGAGTTGCCAGAGCTTCGCTAGTGGCAGGATGGAGCTCGAGGTGGGCAGGGATTGCTTGTAAAAAATAAAAGTCCAATTGATGGATGGTGTCAAGGAGACGATGTACCGGGCTGAAGTCGACAAGGACGCGTGGCGGGGAGTCAATAAGAGACTCTAGATTCAATGGAGTCCGTGAGCCAGGTAAGGGCCACTGGGTATGAGCCACCTGCCCAGTTGTTAGGCACCCTTCCTGCTCATGATGCGATGAGTGGTGTCGTACTGCACGCACTTGGAGCAGGTTCGTTGATGAGGAAGCTTGTGGGTCGACATCCATTTCGGCTTCAGCAAAATCGTCCCAAGAGACAGGGGCTGGTCGTCGGATGAGCAAAATGTACGTATGCCCCCAATGACAAGCAAAGGGGTCAACTTCATCAATCTCCCATCCCCCATACCATGTTGAACAGGCAGACCAGAGAAACGGAGGGCAAACTGTTTGTCGTTGCGCTGCAGTAACTATGGTGCCTCTGTAGATGAAGTTGGGGAGCACAATTGCAGCTGTAGTTGGACGATCANAGGGCAAACTGTTTGTCGTTGCGCTGCAGTAACTATGGTGCCTCTGTAGATGAAGTTGGGGAGCACAATTGCAGCTGTAGTTGGACGATCATCATTTTCACCATCATCAAAAACTGCAACGAAAGCTGCGCGTTCATGATGCGAGAATCGTTGATTCAGCACAATGTGAAGTTCATCAGGTCGGGTGGCCACTGGGGGAATAGGCATGCAAATTGCATAGTCGATGGCAGTGTGCGGATCAAGAAGGTCTCGCCATACGAATTGTAGAAGTCGTTCCCAATCGTGGAAGTCTTCGCCCAAGTGAACAATCCTTCTGTCTTCATGGTATCGATGAAGATCCGAGTCAAGATACCAGGTGTGGACAGGTAGGAGACGTTCAAGGTTGGCAGGTCCTGTCTGAGCCAAGTCGTTCCAGTACTCAAAAAGGTCTTGTGTGAAGGCTGTCTGATCTTCCAAGATGGGTCCAGCGACCAACGGAACTTCAGGTGGCAAAGATGTGGCAATAGGAATAGTAGAGTCAGTGATTTGATCATCTCCAACATGCAGCGTATTGATCGGTGGATGGACTATGAATTCAAAGCCATCGCCTGCATAAAGATGTATGGCTACATGAGGATCATAGCTGCGAGTGCCAATTTGCATTGTGCATCTGCGATTCAAGCAAAGCCGATTGTAGTGCATGAGGTCGCGCACTTTGTAAACATCCGTGGGTGTTTCAAGTGCTGCCGCAGCGTAACTCAAAAGGTCAATGGGACTTGAGGAACTCAAGAATTTTGACGAGATCAGCACTGGAGCCATATACTGTGGCATGTCTTGATAGAGGATCAAGTGCGCAATCTCCCTGGTTTGGTCATGGATTGATGGTGGTGGAGTCACAAAGACGATGTCCAGTGGCTGCTGAGGATTGATCTGATCCCTCCAGAGGTTGTATAATTCAGTTCGCCAGTGTTCTCTGAATTGGTCAATTCGTAGTCTTCTGGTATGCTCGGTGATGTACTGAATAGGACCAGTCAGGAACCAGGTTTGGATGTATGCAGTGGGACCTTCATCCTCGTGATCAGTGGTGGCAGTCGAAGCAAACACAGTCAGAAGTGAATGAATCCAAGACTGCGGGGATGTAGGTGCCCACCTTGGTGTGGATCGAAAACCTGCTGTGAGGTTGATTGAAGCGTCAGCATACAGAGCTTCTGTGGTCTGGCCATTGGCGCTGATGGGGATCTTGCACTCGGATGGGCATGCTGTTCTCAAAGACGAGATGTCGGCAAAATCATTGCTGTGCCAGGGTGCCAAACTCGAGGATACTTGCAAGAAGGAGACGTCATCAGCAGTAGTACTGGATGAAGGAATGGGTGGCGCGGGTGGTCGCACGAAATGAAGGAATTCCACAAGCAAACAATCTCCATTCCCAATCCATGTTCGGCCTTCATCTGGAAAGATTTGGCGTCCTCGACGTACTCGTGTAGCGTGAGGATGTTGAGGAATAGCTGCAGTTGGTAGTAGAGCACGTGCTGAAAGTGGTGAGATTGTATATGGTGTATGAACTGCAGTATGATAATGATCACCATGTTCGTTGGTTGTTGAGCTTGAAATGAGCACAGTGACATAGTGATCGCGAGGTTGTTGCACTAGCAATACATGACCAAGTTGCCCTTCTTGTAGTCCTGGTGGTGTGGGATCCACAGAAAACAGAAGCGTGGGGTGTAGCAGATCTCGGTGGTCTCTCCAGGCTTCACAAAGCACTGCTTCCCATCGGTCTGAATCAACTGGAAGTAGGACTTCTCGAGAGCTGAATGTCGAAGGTGCATGATTGCCATTGACAAACCACGTGATGACGCTGTGAGGTTCCAGATTTCGAGCATTTCTGTCGAGCCATTCTGAGATGGAATTGTGCCAATCAGGTCTCCAAGAGTCATCAACTGGCATGATGGTCTCGAGAATGGGCATAACAGAAGCGTCAATCGCATGATTGGGCATGTGCGAGGCATTTTCAAAAGCTTGTTGTAGCGCTTGTTGAAGAGCATTCGGATTTGAAGAACCAGTAGATGGTATGCCAAGTTCGAGTGGTCGTTGAACTAGAAACTTCAAGGCATAGCCATGCTGGAGCGCAATTTGTTGATGTGGTTGTACTTGAACTCCTCCAAACCAAAGTTCACAAAGGTTGACAGGTGCTAAAGGAGGGCAAAGATCTTCAAACTCAGCAACAGCAGTTACCGTCATGAGGCTGGCACGATCAGGTAGTACTACTGCGTGGGAGTGTGGTTGACCTCCATGGTAAGCACTGTCATAGATGGAGAGTACAGTGGACTTGTGATGATCTGCTGGGTTTTGCACCAAAATCACTTGCAAAGTGACGGTGACGGCAGCATCTTCAGGATGGGGGTGTACAACGTAAAATTCAATGTCTCTGAATGGATCGAGGTGATCTCGCCAATGCTGTTGGATTTGCCGTTCCCAATGTCCAGGTATTTCGCCAAGTTGGACCAATCGAGATTGGTGACAGCGTCGAACTCTGGTGTGATCAGTGTACCAGGTTTCGATCTGCAAACGAGGACTTTGGAAATGTTGTGGGTCGGCATCTCGAGCACGAAAAATGTCTCGTAGACGTAGTTCGAATTGAGATTCATCTCCTGTTATTTCTGGTAATAGAGGAGGTTGATCAATGTCTTGAGCTTGTCTTGCCTGTCTGATTGCCTCAAGGAATTCATCTGTGAAGCTACACTGCGGGTTGTTCTCGTGGACATCCTCAGGGGAGCGCTGCAGGTTGAAGGCCAAGAGGAAATTCGGTGGTGTCTTGAAGGCAGCTTGCATGGAGCTGAAAAGGTCTTCAACCTCTTCATCAAAGTCTGGAGAGGGTAGTGAAGCTTCTTGCGCATTGGTGATCGCAGTATAGAAACTGTCACCATCGTCCCCATGAAGTTGATGATGGTCAATCAGCTGTTGTCTGGAGAAGCCTGCCTGACACGCACGGACAGCAAAATGAGTTGAGATGACTGGCTGCTCAAAAGGCGGTACTGCAATTCGAATGTAGTCGCCATGTAGAACAGGATGAAGGGCAAGATTTTGTAATGATAATAGTTCACCTTGAATCCAAACCAGGCAGCGATCTTGTTGCATTTGACAGTATGAAAGAACTCCCGCAATGCGGAGGAGAAATTCACGCGTGACACTAGATGGAACAAGAGTCGTGTACCTGTCTGTCTCGATGATGCTTTCGAAGGTGTCGCCGTGCAATTCGACATCCATAAGAATGGCTTTACGATCATCACCATGATGTAGATCGTCATGGCCAAGTAGGAGAAAAGGTCGTACATGGGCATGCGAAAGATCATTTGGTGAAGGTCGAATAGGAAAGATGTTTGCGACATCGTGATGCCTGTAGCCCAAGAGCTTGCGGATGTCGGTGAAAGAGGCTTCTGGTGGTCGAACTCGAATTCGTCCTTGGGCTGCTTTGTTGCCTCGAAGGTCAAAGAGCTGAGCTGAGTTCCAGAGAACTTCTTCATAAAAGGAGGTTGGCGATGAGGGCACCTGAATGTCATCATCAGAAACACGGGTGAGGAGGTGTATATATCTCGTCATTGTTCTTGCCATGAGGTATGTTTCATCTGGTAGATCTTCGACATCAAGAGCTTGAACTGGATGGTAGTAGAAGCGGTTGGTATCGTCCGGATAAATTTCAGCGGTGTCATCAAAATGCACTTTCGAAGTGAAAGATGATGGCTTGGTGTCGGATCGAAAGGATGATGGGCCAAAATGTCCAAAATCAGATCGAAGTGGTTGAGATAGATCGTGACAAAGAAGTACTTCAGCTTGTAGATCAAGAGCACTGTGCAGGGCCATGAAAGTGGTTTGAAACTCGTCCTTCCATACTGCTCGATGACAAAGTGCCAATGGATAATGAAAGTCCAAAGGTTCAAAGGAGCATGCTGCATCCTGCATGATAGGATAGGCCTCAACTCCAATGACGTCCTTCAAGACTGAGAGGCATGGCTCACGGGACTCATTCCGCAGACACGTAGTACCGCTGCCACAAATCACGATGGTAGTCCAGCTGATCCATCTGGCAGTGTATCGCCAGGTGGCTTGGGTGATGTTCCGAAAGGCTCCATAGAGCGGGGACGTTTGGTCGGCGCATTGAGAGCTTCGTCCTCGTCGGAAACATCCATGATCTCTTCCTTTGTCACTGCGGTTGCACAGGCTTGAAGTACAGATTGCACTTTGCTCACCAGCGCTTGGGCTTCTNCACTGCGGTTGCACAGGCTTGAAGTACAGATTGCACTTTGCTCACCAGCGCTTGGGCTTCTGGGTCCATTGCGTTGGGGTCGTCGTGCTCCTCCGTCTCTGCTTCTTCGTGGCCTCGTGCTGATGAATCTGCTGCTTGTTTGTTCAATGCAGAGAGATTTCTTCTCGCAGTGTTGAGGGCTTGCTTGGCCTTCTTGATTTGCAATGCGTGATTCATTTGCTGTTCTGTGTACATCTTCAATTGTTGCTCCCAACTGTGAGCTGCATCCGCAAGGTGTTTGATCCAGCGCTCTCGGTGCTTGGATTTGGCTTCCTTGAGGCTTTGTAGCTCTTTGTTGAGTTTGCCAATAGCTTGTGAAGTTTTGTTCAGATCGGCTGACAGTAATTTCATGTTGGCCTTCTCTGCTTTCTCCANGCCAATAGCTTGTGAAGTTTTGTTCAGATCGGCTGACAGTAATTTCATGTTGGCCTTCTCTGCTTTCTCCACAGCTGCTTGGATATCTGCTGGTGCCTTCGAGATATCTGGGTAGATCTTCTTGACTGCAATGACCAAGTCGTTGTTGTCGGCAGCTTGAGAACTCGACAGTGGTGCAATTGGAGTCTGCTGAAAAGGGGGCGGAAAGGCAAAGGTGTTGTCGGACGGCCAAGGTGTGTCTTTCTGAAATGGAGACACTGGCATCGGTGTTGCCCTTGGCCTTGTGCTTGCCTTTCCCTTTGGACTGGCCCTTTTCCTTGAGTCTGGCACTCTCGCTTCTTGTGCGTTCTGGGGCATTGGCTCGTTGTGGCTTCCGGCCTCGCCCCTGGTTGTTCCATTGCCAATCTCCGGATTCGGAGTAGGCTTGATGAGCTTTCGGCTCGTTCGAATGAGGTGTGCCCGTTGTCCAATGTTTCTTGCAGGTGGGGCAATGATCGTGACGTTTGCCGCACAGCCGTCCACATGGGCATCTCCAGGCATAGCTTTCCGTAGTCGTCATGGTGACTTTCTTGAGAAATTGAGGATCTTTGGAGTGATGTCTCGATAGCACCTGGGCAATCCAGTGAAGTCGAGAGGCACTCAATTGTTTTGTTCCAGTGCGATGGGCGTGCCACAGGTGCCGGGCAAGAGCTCGTCGTCGACGATCCCTCCGCCTGTAGGTATTGACCAGCGCAATGGTGAAGAATGTCAAAGTTCCCAATGAAGAAAATGAAGAGGGCCGAAATGAACATCAAATAGAGCCTCCTTGAGGTACAGCTCAGAAAATTCAAGTGTTGGGTACACTTGTAAAAACCCAGGACAAAATGTTGAGGTTGGTGGCAATACCAAGACAACAAAGAGCCCCGAAAGGAAGTAGTGCCGCACAGGAAAATCAACTGTAAGGCCCACCGCCTGAAAAACCCGGGAAATGAAGGGCCGGGACCCTGTAGACCGAGTGATCGGCTCACTCGCAGAGGCCAGGGAGGTTCGATGTACTGGATGCAGTCGAAATAAATAAGCCCGATCAGCACCAGGAATACAATCAAAAAGAATAACCCAAGCAAAGAATAAGGTAATGTAGGTGGCCAAAAGGGCAGCAAATACAATACCAGAAAAATTGGTGGAAATACGCTGTCGGCCAAGTAAATGGCAGCGAGAGCAATAACCAGAAAATAAAGACCAGACCAATCCAATGGCGCCGGCAAAAGTTCGACGGGGTTTATCCGGTTGACCCCAAACCGTGAAATCCAGTGAAGGCTCGTAGAGGATCACCAAGAGAGCCCGCGGGTATCCAGTCGCCGACCCGCTAAGGCTATTGCGGCACAGACACAGCCCAACGGATCGTCCGGGGGGGGCTAGTGCCGAAACCTTATATTACATATATATATATATACAATTATATACATATACGTATGAAACCGCCCACCAGATAGTTTTGTGGATATTTACAATGTCCGGTACAACACAAGAGCACCATGGTTCTGTACGGGGTTTATATACATTTACCCTGTGGTTGTTTGGCGTGGCCATGGAAGCCATGGCCCATTTATAGATGATAAAAATGGTGATTTACCTATCAAAGATTGTGGTTTTCCATGGCTATGTTCAATAACCACAGGGTATTTGGGACCATAGAATGGGGGTGTTCAATATGAACGGGGGATGGGATTACCAGACAAAAATCTACCCAGGTTGGCCCAGATCTATGAGTCGGTCAGCTCCACCAGTCAGGACGATACTTTTCGGAGAATCTCCAGGTTCACTAGGAATCAATAAACATGGTGGCTTAGATATGGTTTTATGTAGCCATGGTTAGTTCAACAGAAGTTGCACCTTATTATATCATATCATATCATATGATATGGTTCAATCTCGTTTTTTGCAGGGTTTTCACCCGCATTTTTCTTGAACAACCACCATTTTGCCGGCTGCTGGGTCTTCATCACCATTTCGCGCTGGGCTCCCCCCGCGGCCCTCCCAGGCCGAGGCACCGAAAGCGGTCGCCGCTTTGTCGATCTGCTCCACCGTGGCACCTTCCTCCCAGAGCATCTTCGCTTCCCCCGCGTAGGGTGCGATCTCGGCAGGGGACGGAAGCGACTAAGGAATTTCTGAGGGGATTCACCGTTGGGTATATATTGATGGAATATATCTGATAATAATCTAATGGTGACTCCCTATCTTACTTTTTTCTTCGGCAAGAATGGTTACCTTCACCATGTTTGTTTGGTGGCTGAATATCAACGAATAATGGCGAGTGAAGCAGTTCATCAATTGAAGTTGGGAGTGGAGCAGAGAGATTGTCAGTCAACCAAGAAAAAACTTGAGATAATCAACAAAATTGGTGAGTTGATGAATCTAGAATCTGAGTTGAGCAGGTGATTTTGTATTGACCAACAATGGTGAGTTAATTGGAACTAACAAGCGAAGTCTGACTTAAGCAATAAGATGGCAAGCTAGTTCCCCCATTAGTATCCCAACAAATTTTAGCAGTTCATCAGAAAAAACTTGATTGAACCAGCAATTTGCGAGTCATCAAAAATGTGAAAATCAGCCAACGGAATGCGTTTTGTTAGTAAACCGACAGTGATGAGTTCATCGAAACGCTGAGCGAAGCAACCATCTGAGTTCACCAGCAACATGGTGAGTTCAGCAACTCAAATTGGGAGCAAATCAACAAAGTGGTGAGTTACCCTCTGGTAATTGAACATAGCTATGGAAAATCAATGAACATCACCATTGTTCATGGGAATATCAACTATAAATGGCAATTTTCAATAGCTATGTTAGTTTACCAGTTTACCAGAGGGTAAACAATCAACTGAACATAGGGAGCTACAGGTACACAGGTACAGCAGGCAACATAATGGCGAGTTGAGCAACTGAGTTTGGGAGGGAACCAGGGAAATACATACAGTAATGGTTGCAAACTTCTAGCCATCAAAATTCTAGGCTATATCCACAGTATAGTCGGAACATAGTACAATATCTCCCCAAGTTTTTTATGATTGAAATGTATTGAAATCATCGGATGGTGCATAATTAATGAGGATGGATCAAATCAGAACCTATGACGGTCCATATTTGGGGGCAAGAACATCTACCCTCTGGTAAACGTTTACATAACTATGGAAAATCACCATGCTATGAATGGGAAAATCCACGAACTTTCAATGGCCATTTTCAATAGTTTTTGTAAGTTTACCATACATACATAACTATGGAAAATCACCTTTTTTAATGGGAAAATCCACTATAAATGGCCGTTTTCAATAGCAAACTGTTAGTTTACCAGAGGGTATTGACATGCCATCCTTTCGGATCTTCGGAACATTTCACCATCACGATCATCCCATCGACGCTCCCGCACCATGCGATTTCCAACAAAGCCGTCGCAGTTGCCGACCTCAAAAATTGGGGGGAAGTTGACAAAAAATGTATGAAATAGACCGAGATGGTTTTGAGGTTGGAACCAACCAAGTATCCTGAAAGTGGTTTTAGATCGATTGGAAAGTGATGTGTTAGATATTAGAATGGTAAGACGACAGGTATGTTTTTGTCTCATTGAGTCAGAAATCCCCTCCCTAAAGATGTCAAAACCATCCCGTATATAGGACCCCAAAAACCATCAGATCCACCACAAAATCAGCGAGGAAGGCGGAAGTTAACCCCTCCGAATGGGGGACTTTCCATGGCCGTGGTTGATACCGGAGGGTATCAACAGTTTCGTACTGGGATAGTGGGTACGAATTGGAGAATCAAATTCACCACTTCCCTCTCAAAAAAGGTGACGCCGTAAATATGGTAGAAAACCATTTTTTTGATGATTGGATACAAAATGGTGCAACCGCCTTTGATTTTTTAGAGTTCAAATACCTTATAATTTATATAGTCCCTTCCCCTAATATCTAACACCTCCCATAAACCATGGTTTAGCAGTGGATGGAACCAGATAGTTCACACCCTACAATGTGGGTGTTTGATAGGGGGATGGGATTAGAATTTGAAAGTTTTCCACCTTTTCTTCCTTGTCCCAGCTGATGCATCAAGGTAACCCATCCGATCCTCCACAAGGCCCCCACCATCACGCACTTCTTGTTGATCAGTTTTCCCATTGCCATGCCTGGCTATATCCGGCATCAAACCTTCCCATGTCAACCACTTTATGTCCTGGGAAGTTGGATGTTTCATGAAAGCCACAACGAAAAAAATAGTGCATGGGGATGTAACATGATTCAACCACTATCTACAGGCAAATCGTGCTTTAAAGGGTAATGTAGTAAACCTTACAACAAACCTACCATTTGGGGATGGTTTATTCCATCTGTCTATGGCGATGCTGGGGCTGGTTTATTTTTGGGTTTACCACATCATTGGGTATCTACCGGGATATATGAAATGAAAATTTCCGAGAAAAATCATGATAAACCAATGATTTCGGGGTCAAAACAAAGACCCACAAAAAAAACAATTCAAGTCTTCAAGTTCTCCATTTCTGATCCTGCAACATCCAAAGCGCTCCTTTTTGTCAGGTCCCTACTACGGTCGCTGGACAGCAGTCTGGACGAAAGCTTTTCTCGCCCCTTACTCTGCCTGGCAGCTCATCTGTCGCACCTCCAAGCCTCCAAGCCACCTGCTGCAAACGGCAGCGAGGGTTGTGCACGCGAAGCCAACAGACATGCACGCAATATGCAAGAAGGCCCGCAAACACCTGGGCCTGAACCACCTCTTGCCACACCGCAAAGCCAGCAGTCCAGCGACACTGGTTCCAACTGCTTCTCTCTTCATCTAGATAAATAGAAAGAGATACAGACAGATGTAATAGATGTAGATAGATTGAGGTAGGACTAGACAAGGGAAGATAAAGACGGTGAGATATTAAATAGATCGCTTTGGAGAGAAAAAACAAGACATAGTGTATGTAGATAGAAATAGACCGATATAGGCAATAAAAGAGCGGTTTAAATAGATAAAAGAAAGATGTAGACCGACTTAGATAGATGTAGAATTAGGTAGGAACAGATCTATATATGTATGTATGTGAAATATGTATATATATATATATGCATAAGAGACAGCTCAAGATAATTCAAGGAGTCATGGAGAGATGTAGATAGAGACAGACAGATTTTGATAGATGTAGAACGATTCTAAAGAGACATTGATTGATACAAAGCTAGATAGACAGCCATGGGAATACAGACAGAGAAAGATAGATAAAGACAGACAGGGATAGATAGGTAGGCATACGGCCAGCTAGATGGACAGATAGCTGGATAGATTTACCGATAAAGGGAAAGATAAACGAGTGGACGGTGCTGAGGCACCGGGCCCGCTCACAACCAGCGGCCCGCTCACAACCAGCGGATGCGGACGCAGTACGCCCATGGGGCGTAAAGCTCCTCCGCCACCCAGCTGGTGAAGGCCTTTGCCTCACCAGCTGCCAGTTGGGTTGCCGCAACAACCTCCCGCCAAGGCCTTTTCTTCCATGGCAGCCTCGGCAAGGCCGAAGGATTCGCTTGTTCTTGGCAAGATTACTACTACTACTACTACTACTACTACTACTACTACTACTACTACTACTACTACTACTACTACTACTACTACTACTACTACTACTACTACT
>BGPT01000041.1:443749-453749 GCA_003297045.1 Symbiodinium sp. clade C Y103
CTACTACTACTACTACTACTACTACTACTACTACTACTACTACTACTACTACTACTACTACTACTACTACTACTACTACTACTAGTCCATGAAACTTCTATGTTATGAGTAGAGCCGATAACCAAGAGCCAATAACCAATATAACCGAAGATTACATGCCCTTGGCGACATGGGTAGTATTATATAGTGATGCTATTGGTCAGGTCGGAAATTACCAAACTACTGGAAGGAGAAACACGACTGGAAGCGCAACTGATAGGCAGCGACCCGGTGGCTTGTCTAGACTGCAAAAAGGAAGGCGCTTTCTTGTCCCCGTGTCTTGGCTTCATGTCACGGCCCGGTCTGATGATGCGTCATATTCTACCAGGTCCTAGTTTTTAGAGCACCTGATATTGTGGCGGTCTAGACTACATGCAACTGGCTCACGCAGAACATTGTCCGGCACAACTCTGCTGCCCAGAAGTGGCAACGTTTCTTGTCCAGTGGGCAGGTGGCCACAAACTCGGCCCCTGCTGCGCGTGCAGGTTCACAGTGATTTCCACCATGGCCGTCCCGCCATCTGAGTGGTCAGGTGAACCCATTTGGGCCACTTCCCAACCACAGCCACCGCAAACGGCGGTGACTGTGGTGGCCCCGAGGACGACTTGAGCCCGGGTGGCGACCAATAAGGTTTCTTCCCCGTAGTCGACCTGCGAGGTCGTTGCAGCCCATGTTGCTTTAGAACGAAAAAATGACCTATTAATGAATGAAAACAAGAGCGCATGAACCTCATGACAGAAAGAAATGGGGGTTTCCTAAAATGGGGGTACCCAAAAATGGATGATTTATAATGGAAAATTCCAATGGAAATGGATGATTTGGGGGTACCCCTATTTTAGGAAACCTCCAAATGTAAATATTAAGCCCAAAATGGTCTTGTTTAACATTGACTTCAACAACAAACATCCGGAAATTCCCAGCACATGAAAGCTAAACACCTCATCATTGAAATTTTGGCGAAGCTTCGTTCTCCAAGGATGAAGCGCATTTCGAAGCTTTATTTTCCAAGGGAACCAAGGGATAGTTTAACTGCAATTTATGGTCCCTGTTCTGACATTGGAAGGTAGGAGATATCAAGATTGCCCCCGCGGTTTGTTGTTTAGGCATGTGCTTTAATAGTTACAACCAGTCCAGCTCCTTCTATTGTGCGGCCCAGGTGCAAAAAGGCTCGGAAGCCTGCCCGTGCCCAGTACTGGGCAGCCTCCAAGCCCAAGGCAACGGTGGCAAGGAAGAGCGCACCGTTGTCCCACTGCGAGCTGTACAGCAGTGTCAACAAACGCCTTCCCAGCACCGTATCCCTCGGGGCAACTCATCTGCCTCACCGGGCCCGCCGCGTGCATCCGCCAGCGACGCCGCAGTCGGCCTGCAGGAACCAATCAATGATCTGTCCTGCTAATGTGGGCAGAGTAGAGGCCTTGTTTCGTAAAAAAGCAACAACCGATTTTTCCGGCAAGGGGCCGGCACAGACAGTGCGGAGAACTTATGAGGAATATCGGAATATAGGTTTGCGCACTCCAAGAACAAAGGACACACAGATTTCTCGAGCCGCACCTCCACGGTGGGCTCGGTGCGTTCCGAACTGTCGTGGCCAGTGAGGCGGTTAGCCATCACCTGCAAGCCGTCCCTGTGCAGGGCACGGTCTGCTGGGTTGATGTGCGCCTCAACCTTGGCAGGCTGCCGGTCCCCAAAATTGGGAAGAGAGGACGCAAATGTGACTATTAAACGATGTGGGTAAGGGATGGTAAAAGTAAATGGAATTAAACCGTCGCTGAAAGGAAGGTCAAGCATAAAAAGAATAAACAACACGTATCTTTCCATAGAGAAGGGCCTTCTCTGGTGAAGTGAGAGGGGTGGTGGCGGCCACGTCTGGCCAAGGGTTAATCTTCCAGGGCCTGGGCAACGTGTTTTTGTCGTCAAAGTTTTCATTTACTCACTGCCCGATTTTTCAGACAATTGTTTGGGGTATTTTGGAGAAGGTCTTCCCACAATCCTGTCACTGATACCTGGCCACATGACACTGTGGAACCTTTGGATGGGTAATCCACAAAAAAAAACATCGAGTGGGAGGCATGTTGGAAAGGAAATCCTGTGTTGTTGGCTTCCCTATTTTTGACCAAAGCACAAAATGAAAACACTCCTTCTAGGACCAACAGCGTATGCCGGTTCACCGGTTCCATTTTCCTACATGTTCCATCCCCTCCAGTTCCAAGGATACCCACAATCATGCAAAAGTGGACCATTTTAGTATGACAGCATCCATGGTGAGGTGCCCGATTTCATTTGAATGCACCTCCCATTTTAGCATTTGGTCCTGCATGGATTTAGTCTTTCAACTTTTGATACAACTCTTCAATAAACCCCAAACCAAAAAAAGGATGAAAAGTTGAATCAATGCTTTTAGCATGTCAACTTTTGATACAACAACTTTGGAAATACTGCAGTTGTTTTACTAATCGTGTAACCCCCATACTTACTTGGCCCATAATTTACCCTCTGGTTATTTTACATAGCCATGGAAAACCACCACCTTTAATAGGTAAATCACCACAAATCATCTATAAATTGGGCCATGGGCTATGTTAAATAACCACATGGTAAATTGTTAGTATTTTCAATTAACACCCCCTTACTTTCTGTTCGAGTCTTCCCGGGTGCCGATCTGCGCCTGTGGCCAAGGTCTTCACACTGCTCTTGGCGGTGCGCACGTTCTCCAGTAGCTGCATGACCTGCTGCCGCGGAACAGAAGCCACGCTGCACTCATGTCTTTTGTAACTGTTTGCGAAGCAAAATTGCCATTTTATAGGCTGATTAGCCGATTTATCCCGTAAAAATCATGATTTTTTGATAGTTATGGAGTGTAGTTGTTTGTGACTGTTCTAAGATTGCAGAATTATTTCTGTGATTTTGTGTGTGTGTGTGTTTGCATGCATATATGAATGTTGCAAATGTATAATGTGAAAATTATTGTAGAATTGTGTATAACATCCAACATCCATGCGCTTCCCAGAAATGTTCGGAGAAACTCCGAAACACCTCGGATTCCCCCGGGGAAAAAAAAAACGCTCAGGCTCCAACGTTGGCTGGAGAGAAGAAGTGCGTTCCCATGACACGTGATGGGTCCTGCTGATGGGGAGTTTGCACCATCCAAACTTGGGACTCAATATGATTCAATATGATTTTACGTATTTATATACATATATAATTGGTTTGATGTGATTGAATCAATATTGAATTTATATGTTTTTACATAGGACAAAAATCAGGCAAATGATGGATAATGATGAGGCAAACCTTTATGGCTGGATGTGGCATGCTACCATCCTTGGAAGCATTTAGTAACGAACCCAATCAACTCCAAATTCGTCTCAGTGATAGGTGCAACACCCAGGCCATCCGTGATAGCAACCGATGGGTCTAAGTTGGAAGATGATTCAATTTGATCCGACTGTTCATCTGCAAACTCACAGTTTGCTCCCAAAACTGCATGAAATGCCCATGGGTGACAAAACCTAGTAGTTCACAATCTAACCGCCTTGCAAGAAGAGTCTTTGTTAGAATATTCCATCCACTGGGTGATCATCATTTCCCCTATTGTTGGAATAATGGCCATAAATGGAGGCCCAGATATCATATCGTTGATTGTATCGCCCAGTATATTCCCATTGTACTGCCGCGGTATTTCCATATATCACCAGTTAAATCAGTTACATGGCTATGAGTCAAAACCCTAGCACCATAGTTCGGTACCCTAAAATAGCTGGGACTGCTGGATGTTTATTTCCCAAATTATGGAAATTCATAGGTTTTGACCCATCCCCAGATCCATTTTTTCTTGGGTCAATCCCTTCAAATGCCCCCGAGCCCAGACACCTTCAGGACGGCAGCAATATCATCCTTTGCGCACTCTTGGGGCGGCACGGGCAAGCAGAAGGTTGCGGGGTTGCAGGGGCAACAGGTTATCTAATGATATGGGTGATAAATATCTTAGAACTTATAACCAATAATCAATAAAAAGGGGTCAAACACATTCACATACGATATCATGTATATATATATATGGATGGAATGGCATCTCTCATTGATATAATCTCTCCGATCGTTCGGATCCAAAAATTAGCCAGTCCAATACCAAATCGAGGTGTCTAGGGCTGCTTACTATTAGGCAAAGGAGTTGCTTGCAGACATGCCAAAACATGGTCGATCCCCTACGTCTCTACCTATCTATCCCTGTGTTTGTTGTGGAACATGATTGACCCAATAAGCGCGTACTTGAAAGTCAATGTGGTTTCATCCCCAAGTGTGTTTAGCTTTGTTTCTGATTTCCATCGTTTTTGTCTCAGGGTGTCTGAAATAATTCCCACCAGTTAGCCAACTGATTTCGACTGTGAACATCTCCAAAAATCTCCGTGCTACCACCGACTCTTCGGGTTTCCGCAATGTTGGAAAGCGCCAACCATTCAATTCCTCTGTCAGGTAGAAAGAATCATCTCTTACAAACCACCGGCTTGCATATGGGGGTTGTCTCAAAATGTATAACCCCAAAACCATCCACACTTCCTCACCTCATTTTAACCATTCAAACTGCCACAAATTGGGGGCTCAAGCCCTCCATTAGGCCCAATCCAGCAAGGCGCAATGTTGAGACCGCTGGTGTTGGTGCAAATCAAGCAGTCCGGCTTGGTGTTCTTCTCAATATCCAGGAAAACCTCCGTGACATCGTTCGGAATCTTGGGGCCGCATCCCAGTTGGTATGTCGAATATCTTGGTATAAGCCATGTTAAACAGGGGACAACCCCCACTGAATATCACTTCATATGGGTCATGAACCCCTTTTCACCATGGGTTTCCCCCTTCAACAGGTCAACATATGGGATGAATTTTGGCTTGCCCATCCCCGAGCAAGATCCCATAGATATCACATCCAAGAAGGAAAGCCGGGTGTCCAACGACCTAAGCGCATGAAATGCATTTTGCTACTTACCTTCTTGGACACGCAAATGATTGGCCATGCTTGGGACCTAAAACCATCCAATTCTTGGGGAGTCAATAATTTGGAGTCAATGATTTAACCACCCCTGAAACTCGACACGGGACCCCAAAAAGTAGCAATATCAAAGGGCGGAAAATCATCTTCAAAGCCCGTGTCCTCCAAAATTCCAGCTTCCCGCTATAAGCCTTCAGATTAATTGGCACCTGGCTTATTGTTACTAGGGAGGTCCCCAAAATAGATGTGATTCATGGTAATTCCAACTATAAAGCTAGTTCCCCCATTACTCAGGGGTTGACATCCTCAATCAATTTTCATGATTGATAGCTGAAGATAGCTGAAGGGTTTGTCAGCATGATCATTTGATCGTTGAATCCAAGGTCATTGAATAGTCAATGATAATTCCAGACATGAATAAGGCAGTTAATTCCCCTTTCCCATCCTTTCCACCCATATCAAAATACCCCCGGGGGATTCTGCTCATCCGGGCTTCATGGATCGTGAAAAATCCATGGCCTCCTTCTTCAAGTCCATAATCTCAGGCACAGCCTGACATTGCTGTGTTTCCACGGCTTAAGGATTTGACACATGAAGAAATCTAAGTCACTCTAAGTCTATACTGGATTGGTTGAGAATGGATTTCCCAGTTCATGGATTGTGTTCATGCCCAATAAATAGAGGATAGTATAACATTGTATAACTGTAGAACCCCATATGATCATCAACCAGCAGGGGTAACACTCAGCAGGCCCAGTACCTCGATGACCATGTCCACATCTTTGAAATCTGCGTAGTCCCTGGGCGAAAGAAATCCGCCAGGGTAGACTTGTAACTGCGTGCTTGACCTTTGCAGATTTACCATGATTTACCCCAAGAATCAGCCAAAAACAGGGAGGGAGCATCAGGGCATGGTTGGGAACCCTTGTCGGGCAAGCATCTTCCACTGCTTCAACTGGTTCGAGGTTGAGTAATTCGTTTAGGTATGTTTGTGTACGGTATGGTGCAACAACGCGGTGTCAAAGGAATACAGGAATACAAGCCAGAAATGGGTACACACACGGCTGGTCGTTGTCCCATTCAACCACCAACTTTGGCGAATAGATCAAGGCAGTGCTTGGCCGAAAGATCCGTTCCACTCAACTCCATCAAATAAGGCCAGTAGGCTTTGGTAGTAATTACCTCAACAACCATCAGAAACCAAGAAAGGTTGCTTCATATCTCAATCCAGGAGTGCATGTCCCGATCCAGGGACCTATGACTTTGAACCACGGAGACATTGCTCTTGTAGCCCACTGCCAACCAAGTCACAGGGTGGGTTTCAGCATGCCTTGCTGCAGCCGGCCAAGCCAGGTGTGGATAAAAATTCGGAAAGAACACGTTGACCATCCGGCACACAAACATGGCAACCAAAAAAGTGCCCATGTGTTTGCATGAAAATGATAAATCATTGGAATGGTTTAAGGGAAATTTTACAGGAAACCGGTCCAGTGAATAAAACGTCATCTACAACTGCGAAAAAAGTCCATGGCCATGTCTTGAAAGGTCATCTCTGGTCTTAGCCCATCGGTCTGGGTGAAGTTTGGGGGGTTATCACTTTCACTCATAGCCTAGTGGCTTCATCGCAACTGGAGCTACCCCAGCTATGATATATCCCCGCCGGTAATTTGTTGCATAGCTATGGGAAATGGCCCAGATGATTCACCTATGAAACGTAATGATGCTCCATAGCTATGTTAAATCACCAGAGGGTGTATATATCTTTATATGCATATCCCCTTTGAGGCTCAATTACCTCAAATAGTGCTGAGCACAGCGATAGCAACAGTGGTATAGAAATATTCCACATGCTGTGTTGGGGGTTTAAGAAGGTTTCTTGACAACTTCAGGAGGTAAACCAGGTACATCATCTACACTTTAGCTTGGAATTTCCAGCCAGAGGGAGTCACTGGAATTGCAGCTGGGCTGCTCATGTACTGCTTGAACTTCTCCTTGCTCAAGCGACCCTTCTTAGCCTTGCACGATGCTTCGAAACTTGGCAGGCAGTGGGCCAAGGGGGCACAAATGTAGAGGTGACTTTAGGGACAAATTTACCATAAAAGTGTAAGGTAAATAAGGTGGTATATCCTTTCTAGAATTACAGTACCAAAAAATGACTCATTCCCATGCAAGTCTGAAAGTACTTTGGGGTGGAAAGAACGTTCATGCACTACCATGTACTCATCTGAGCCTCTTCAGAGGATGATTTGGGAGGTCTTGAGAAATTGGGGTCCTGTATTGGTTTCCCGATGAAACACCAAAGTGACAAGTTCAACTTAGATGATAACTTTGTGCTTTCGGAAGTAAAAACACCATGGCTCAACTCAGAAGATTTCACAGCCCGCCTGCCCGCCCCAGAGGGACTCAATCTTCTTGACGCCGCCGTCCAACCACTCTTGCTTTGCATCCTGTGCAGCAAGGTGCTTCTACCAGTTCCGTATGGGAAGTTGGTAGTTGGTAGAATTATACTATATTATTGGTATTAATTTACAAAATAAATATGTATACATTGCATAATATACAAAATAACAATATGTATATCAATTATTTGATACCAATTACTATATAATATCAATATGTTTGGGCTATCTGGGAAGCAGAAAACTGGCAAATCCCAGATCATCCAAGTAACTTCCAAGTATGGGTGGAGAAAGAAATGATTACTTCCCCGCCAGTTTCACACAACACCTTGACCATGCATATACATTCTCAAATTTCCGTAAATCATCCAAGTTGTTGTTGAATTATGTACCCTCTTTTGATTCAATCCGCGCACTTTTTTGATCATCTCTTTGCATCCCTCCATGTCCCGAGTCTCTTGGGGGGTCGTTCACGGTTTTTTTCACGTCCTCCCCACCCTGCCTTCAGCACGACTGGGACGCCCTTCTGGATGAAGCACATGGCCTTTAAGGGAAACTTGTGGAGCATGCGACATTGAGGTGTTTACAGCTAAAAATCTCAGGGTTTTCAGTGCATCAAAACAAACTCCAGTCAAACCTAGTCAATCCGAATAAAATGCTGCTTTCCAATAATCCAGTCATTTCTAGACTTGAAAAAAAAAACACTGCGAATGGGTCGACCTCTTTTTGTGAACCAAACGAACTGGATGGTTTCAGATCCAAAAGATGGCTATGACTCTTGTATTTCATCATCCATTTGATTCGCAGTTTGATCATTTCGACACGTGATAACCCATGTTTTTCCCAATGTTGGATGGCTTGAGCGATGTGTCAATGTGTTATGGTTACGGTTAGAATTACCCTTTTCTACCCTCTCTTGTTGATGAAATCCGTAAGACTCCAAAGGTTTCTAGCTGAAATTCAGTCAAAGTCCAATCTCAAAAACTGATGGTTTGAACCGAGAAAAAAAGTCATCTCAAGCAGTCATCCCTATGGTTGAAAAAATAAGTTTGAACCCCCCACCAGAAAAGGTTCGGCACTGGGCTGACCCCACGATGCCGCCACCTGAGCGGTAGAATGGCTGATGCCCAACAGGTCACTGTTTGAATGGAGGTAGGAAGCAGCAAAAATGGTGATTGAACCTGCCGAGATGGTGACTCAGCAGACAAAATCGAGATTCAATATGATTCAAATTTAGGGAAATTGCCGATTTAAATGGATTTGACCAATCAATCAAGAAAAGGATTTTGATCAGAAAACATATGGATTTGACATGATGTGACCGTAAAAGCTGGCGCCGGGATGTCAGAAAATTAGGACCCAGGAACATCAAACATCAATCGATATGATATCAATGCCAATATTATATATATATATATAGAAAAAGCTAATATCAAAAACTATATATATATATATGACCAGTGAGATATATATATACATATATATAGAAAATACTAATATCAAATGCCAATCACGATAAGCACTAAGATAGCACACCAGGAGATATGTGAAAACAGCCATAGAATCCTGAACTGGGAGGACCCAAAAAAATTGATCTCTTCAACGAGCCGAATTTATCATCATCCAAGCGCCTGCAGCCTGGATATTCATGGAATTTGCTTGATCAGTACCTTGTGGTAATCAAACATCGCTAAATGGGAAAACCCCGAACTAAATGGAGAATTATAGCTGGGAAAATCATCTAACTAAATCAAGATTGCCCAGCTAGCCAGGTTTGATTACAGCAGGGTAAGTATGCGTATGTTATTGTAATGTTACCGTCTCTCCAACAAAACGCAACTAGCAAAACAGCCCTGCACGCGACTTGGGGCATCACCCATAAGTCCAGCGCCCAAAATGCCAATTTTCTTCAAAGGCATTGGCCTCTCATCAATGCCTGGCACCTGAGCCGGTGCCAGGCTGAGAAAGGAGGCATGGCATGGATGTGAAAGAATTCTATTGTAGTAAGCTTAGATTAGCAGAGGGTATCTAACATATTCCGGCATTACTTCTCAATCAAAAGTCACTTCCATAGTTACCCCTTTTTCCTGCCAAGTCCAAGCCGATTCGTTTTCCCTCCCACTCAATCCCGCTCAATAGCTGTACCATGTGTTTGTGAGGGGTCCCAAATTCAAGAGGTCACGAAACACCCGGTAGTGGTACACGAAGTACTGCGGCTTTTGAGTGATGAGATACCTTCTCTAATCCACCAGTTGTATCTCCATCATGATGTTTTCTATCCGCGACATCACCGCCATTTTGCTTTGCAATGCAATGATTCAAGATCCCTGCATAAACTGAGCCAAACCAATGATAAGTCCGTGGTGGGCTGGTTGTCAACCACAACTTGTGGTCATACCGTGGTCAGACGGTTCCAACCCAAACATGTCAACCCTTGTAACTCTATCTTGGTGTGTAGTTTTCAACGCATAAAAAATGTCGTCAAATTCACTCAAGGACATAGTGCTGTAAACCGTCACCGAGAAAACAACCAGGTGGTGGATTGTTTCAATTCAACCCATTTCTGGCAAGTCATGGG